>LVTN01000543.1:176459-194965 GCA_001649415.1 Musa itinerans | reverse complement strand
TTTATCGTACGAACATCATATTTCAGTTTGCGCTTACATTTTGATTTCCATCATAACTGCAAACTGCCTTCTACGCATTTACAAACGTGTTTCAAAGTCCGTATTTTCAGAATCGGCATTTAGATGTAAACCGGTTTTATCGTACGAACATCATATTTCAATTTGCGCTTACGTTCTGATTTCCATCATAACTGCAAACTGCCTCTATATCTTTACTTTAACTGCATCTCACTTAATCACAAGTGATTTACGAATCGGCTTTCTTACCGAGATCGCGTTTATCGTACAAACGCAGTTTTAATCGTCGAAAGTTTTCCGCTGCACTAATTCAACCCCCCCCTCTTAGTGCTCTTGATCCTAACAGGTACCACCGCTAGTAGCAATAATTGCCGGTGGTACCACCGCCCAAAAATCCTAGGGCACTGCTTTCCAAGCGGTGCCACCATCGGCCATATTTTTAGGGGCTGAATTGGCTGCTCAATTTGGCCTAATTCAGCCTTGTTAAGGGCCCAATTGGCTCCTAATTAAGTTAGTAGGATTACCTCCCAATCATAACTTAATTTATGCTCTAACTATGATAATTAAGACATAATTATAACACTTCTCGTTTCGATGCGTCAATTGCTCTTTCGGCGAGCTTCCGGCATACTTCCGGCGAACATCCGACGAACTCTCGGCAATATTCCGGCGGACTCCTAGCAAGCTCCTGGACTTTATGACGATCTTCTTGGTGAGTTCCGACGAGCTTCTTTGGCAAGCTCCTAGACTTCTTGGTTGGTTCCGATAGAACTTCCGACGAACTCTCGAACTCCCAATGAGATCTTAATCATGACTCCGGCACAATACCTGTTTTATGTCTTACTACTATCGTAATTAATCCTGCATAGTTTTCTCAACATATAGATTAAATCAAACAAATTACAATTGATTTCATCATCAAAATCCAAGATTCAACAAGATGCTGATCAAGGGCTTTTATACTAGTGCCCGGGGGTTGGTCATACGCGGATTTAGCATGGCGGTTGACCCCCCGAGCGACGAGTATGTACCTTCATGCAACCGCCACTCGGTATGCGTGGGACGACGCTATGCAATGTCGTCTCAAGTTTTTCGGAATGAGACTTGCCGACGGGACGCATCCTTGTATGGGCTTCGGCTTAGCGTGAGAGGAAGGCGGCCCTTATGCTGAATCTGCATAGGTGTATCCAATGTGATGCTTGGTCCATATCCTGAGGGGTCATGTTTGTGCTGATGCTAGAGGTGGATTGTGACGTGAATCATGATGTGATCGAGATCCGAAATATACCATATCACAGGTGAAGACCAAACCTCAAAGAAGTAAATTGATTATGAGATGGAGATGACTCCTATAATTAAAATAAATCTTTAATAGTTTTTATATGAGAAATAAATGTTGTTAAAGTAGGGCATTTGAGTTTGTTATTTTTTATTTGCAATAGTAAAATGGATAATAACACATTAATTTTTTTTTATTTATAGTCAAATATCATGCACTTATGTATATTTTTTACCTTTGAACTTCTACTTATATCCCTAACATATTATAAAAATTTGGTCCTAAAAAGATATTTCTAATATGTGATATATTATTTTTGATCAAAATCTAAAAATAATACATCAAATAGCAGGATTTAAAAGAAATTTTAAAATTTAGAGGATATATTTGAATCAGATCTACATGGACATATTTCAGTATTTTTCTATTTTAAATTTTTTGATTTTTTTTGAATTATTCAGTTCCTACATAGAAACGAAAGAAGAAAAAAATACAAACTGATCTCTATGCAACTGACACGTAGATAAAAGACGACGTGAATAATGAAAATACCAAAATATTCCCGTAGTATCCGACGGCTTGGAGTTTCCTGATGTCGCGCGTTTTTAAGCGCAACCCATGCACTCATCTGACAAAATGGTGGGTGGAAATATCAGCACCCCTTTAAAACCCTAGGGGAACACAGCTCAGCCCCCGGGAGACACAGAGAAGCAATGGGGTGGAAGGCGGCTGAGAAGATAGTCAAGCATTGGAAGATCCTCAGAGGCGACAATGTGATCTAAAAACCGTTATTTCCGCTCGAATCGGTGTCTATTTTGGTGAAATATATGAATTTTGAGGGTGATCTTTTGCAGGTAATGATCACAAGAGGGAAGGATAAGGGCGAGACGGGCATTATCAAGCGCGTCATCCGATCCCAGAATCGGGTCATCGTCGAGGGGAAGAATCTGGTCCGTTCTCTTTAATGTACAGTGATTACTTTGCTGAATTGGTTCTTGGATTTTCTTTGTTTGAGATTGACCTTTCTATGTTGGTGTCTAGCTTAGGATATGGCATCGGCACTGATTTCCTTAAAAATCTTTCGGATTTGGTACTGTAGCTGAAGATGATCAAACTTGATGTTTTTTTGGAGGTTTATCTTTTTATTTTTTTGTTTATTCTGGTAGAACTTTGATGCAGTGTTGGGGTAAAAAATTGACTATTTTTTTTCGTGTTAAGCCTTTGTTTGTTTGATTACCAAAATATCTAATTTTTATCTACTTCTGTACTTTCCAGAGAGTTCATTGAATGTTGGAGTTATGCTATCAAAGAACTTTCGCAATTATGTCAAATCATGCGCACAAACCTCATCAATTTATGGTGATTATATAAAGTGCATATTTGGTGTCTGCCTATTTGTTCTGTTTGTAAGTTTGTTGAAAGATTTATTTAATACAGGTGTCTTACTCTATTCAGTTGAAGAGTTCTTTATTGCAACCTCAATATCTTGTAATTCCCACTATTTTTGAAATAGGTGCTTTTGCCTTTGTGAATTTTCTACCAGCCTTGCCTTTTCTCTGATGATGTTTTTTTACTTTTTGAAACTTTCCTGACACTATCAAAACATTTTAGCAATAAAGACCAAACCTTTGAAGGTTAACCAATCCTTTTTTATTTTTGCATAACTTATGGTTCTGGAAGTGTTTTATAGGTGATTCATATAATTTTCCGTTTTTCATTGTTCTGATTATAGTTCCTCAGGTTTATTGTTCTCTTATTAAATTTAAACTAGGATGACTCAAGTTTGATCTTCAATACAAGTTCAATCAGTTCTCTTTCATGATCGAAGTTAGCATATGTTATTCTTTTCAGGTGAAGAAGCACATCAAGCAAGGGCAAGGACATGAAGGTGGAATCTTTTCCATTGAATCTCCCCTTCATGTTTCAAATGTCCAAGTTCTTGATCCAGCTACTGGGTATGATTTCTCCAAAATTTTCTCTCATCAACTTGTTTTAGTTTTTGAATCCTCAAATTTGGTTGTCATGTGCAAGTAAAATATGCCTCATGCAGGAAACCATGTAAAATTGGGTACAAATATCTGGAAGATGGATCTAAGGTAAGAGTCTCTAGAGGATTAGCAGCATCTGGAACCGTAATTCCTCGCCCAGAGATACTAAAAGAAAGGAGAAAACCAAGACCAAACATTGGTATGTTTAGCTGTTTGACTTCATTGCTGATTTGCTGGCTTCATTCCAACTAAAGTTTAGTCATCTATTATATTAATATCTTGTTACATCTAGCCATGTGAAAAATGTAATTTGGTGTCTCTTTATACATTGGTGTCTTTTTGTCCTCAAGTTAGTTTCCACTTCCAGCCTGCTCATGATGTGTGCTTCTGATCATTATTATTATTGTTGAGTTACACAATCAAACTTTTAGATCTTAGAACCAGGAAACTGATATAAAGTTGTTGATTCCAAGTTGTTGTATTATAGTGGTAAACCAATCAAGGTCTAAGTACTGCCCATCCCGATCGGTATGGGCTGGTATTTACCAGTTCTGCAGGCAACTGGGACATGGTCCAGATGATTCTGTTTGGTTCAATCTAGTATGGGCTAACTGCTTGGTAAGATAAATGAACTGGTTTCAAAGGCATGTGATAATCTCATCGCATGGCACCCATATCTTCTTTTAGAATAATGACCGCTCATTGTTGCCCTGTCTCTTTTTCTCTCTTTTTTCCTTCTCCTTCCTGCATTGCCATTGCCATCTCCTTGTCACACAGCCATTGCCTCTTCCTCCCGGCTGCATGGCTTCCTTGGGCCTCTTGCTCACTCCCTCCTCCTCCTCCATCCCATTCTCTTCCTCCCCTCCTCCCTCGCATCTTCCTTCTCCTCCAACCAAACTTGTACTGGTCAGTCATGAGGGCCTACCAATACACGATTCACCCAATCATATTGGTACATATCCGTCTGTCCATGAGCAAAAATGTCAGGAGACTGAGATTTGAAACTTAGAAACCAAGATCGTTAGTTTTAGCCTAAAGTATTTGTTGTCAATTCATCCAAAAGCCTTTCTTGCTTTGTTCTCAATCTTTTCTTTAAGTGCCTCTCATATTGATTGAGAGTCTTTTTCTCGTATCTTATGTAAAATTTTTTAAGACACTTGCCTTTGAAAGTTAATGCAAGATCAAAGAAAATGAAACAATTGCTTCCTCTATTTTGAAGTTGTTTGGTTGAGAGACAACAATTTGATAGCTCCATAGTGTTTTTTTGAGGTAAATTGCTCTAGATCAAAAAAGGATATAAGTAGGGTCAATTGATGCAACCTTACCCTTGCAACCAAAGAAGTGATGCCCATGACTTGGAACTCTGTATATTTAAATTGCAAAGGAGCAACCATACCTTGGCATCCTGCCCATCCTTTTACCAAACAAGTCGAGATGAAGATAACATATTAGTGACTTGAATTTCTAGTATTCAAGATGCTCAACTGTATCTTTTTGGAAAAAAAACATGTTGGGTAGCATTAAGTTGTGAGAATTTAGACAACTCATGGTGTAAAAATTGCCTTGTTCCCAAGCCCAAAAGTCTAGCCTGTTAGTTAATCACACATATTATGAGTTTCCTCTAGAGATATACAAGATTTCGAGATATTACACAGATAGATAAGAAGCAAATAATAAGCTATAGACCTTTATCAAAGTATAGATAACATATAAGTCAATTAAGAAAACACATACCACAAAATATAAAATAATCTCAAAGTATAATACGGTCTTGAAGTTTGAAACTTGTAAAATATTGACTAGTCAACTATTTAAAGCTCTAAACTTATTGAATTGATTTCATGAAAATCTTGAAACGTTGAAGTTTTGAAACCATCAACATGCAACTAAAGAAGCATGCTTTAAAATTTTCATTGTATTTCGTTGTTATCCACCTCTAAGAAATATAGAGTATTTGAAACTAGTGTTTTCAAAAGGTGCTTGGGCGATGGCCCAGGTGCTCGGGCGAGGCGAGATGAGACCCAAGCGCCTTGCAAAACCTCACGGCGAGGCGTTTCAATGTAGCATCACTCGGGCGCGCTTTAGCCCAAGCACTAGGTGCCTCAGGTGAGCGCCCCCAAATTAGGTCAACTTTGAACTTGGGTTTGACTAGGTAAGTTGGTTCAATCAAAATAACTAATGTCACTTATTCTAACACCACCACCACATCCCCCTTTGCGCTCGACCCAATGAAAGAAACCAGAAGCGAAACCCTACTGCTCGTCCGCCGCCTTCGGACACTTTGTTCGCTACTGCAGTTTCATATGCTTCGTCCACATTGTTCATTGCCTTCGGATGCTTTGTCCGCGTCTGTTGGCAACCTTGTTAATTACCTTCGTTTCATCTGCCATTGCAGCTTCATCCATTCGCCGCTGTAACTTCATCTGTCACCCTCTCCAGCTTTGTTCACCAACGATTTCCACCTTCCCCTACGTTCCTCCATAGCCACCATTTATTTGATCTTCTCAATCCTCTCTTATTTTATTGGTATTAACTTTTGCTGATTAACTTACTGCACCATATTGAGGTGGTGCACTATTACTCTGTTATGAGTTAGAACTTAGGAGTTTGTGGTCAATTAACATGTTGCTAGAGAGTTAGATATCTCAGTTACATGTTACCATATTGAGGTCGATTAACTTACTGCACTATTTCTATTTTTGTGATCATATTTAATTATTTATCAAGCATAATATATATTTTTAAATTTTAATATTTGGGAGTACCTCGCTTTGGTTAGGTGGGTGCCTAGCGCCTTAGGCATTTTGGGACTTTAGTGCCTTTTGGCGCGTAGCACTTTTTAACAACACCGCTTACAACTACTTCAGGTATAACAAAGATTAAGATTGGCAAATATCAGTTTATATATACTCGTAGAAAAATGACAGTAATCTGGTTAGATCAATCAGATATCTATATTGATGGATATTTGCATCATAGAGGTAATTGGAGTACATCTGACATACACAAGTTAGTACATTAAGCATACAACTGTACATGGATAAATCAACAAGACATCATGTTGAAAATTAGACAAATAGATTGGACATATATTAGCTAGCAATCAAATAGATAAATGATATAAAATATAAGATAAGCAAACAGTCAACCATCATAAACTAAAATTTGGATAAATGTAACATACAAAAGAAAGGGAGAGACAATTGGATAAAATTGATGCTAAGATCTTAATGGTATTAAGAGGAGGTGGAATAGCGCTTGTGTGAATCCAAATCAACTATGAAATTTTAATCGAGAACAACAAGTATCAAAAACAAAATTAAGCAAGTATATAAGCATAAGGGAAAAATACAAACCAGAGATAGGCACACAATTTATAGTGGTTCAGTCTTCCTAATTTACGTCCACTCTTGATTCTTGTATTCTCGATGCCATTGAATTTTCTTAACAATCTTTTTTTCTAAAGGTGAAAATCAATAATCCTTTTCAAACCTCTCATCTCTTACTAAGAACGATAATTTAACTTGAGAAGGTCGAGGAGATAAGGCTCTTTACACTCAAAGAGAGACTTACAATACTATGCAAACTCAAGGATGAATCTATCAACCAAGCACAAATGAGGTATTTATAGCCTAAAAAGCCTAAAAAGTAGAGACAAAATAGTCAAATTTTTATGTTTTTGGGTATTAGCGGTACTATCATCGACACAATATTTAATTTTCAGTATATCAACCAATTCGTCCTTTAGCTTGATGTTCGATCTCCAAACGGTTCGAATCCTTAGTCGAAGTATTTCTATTGTCACTTATCTCGATAAGGCATTAGTTTCTCAAATTTATTAGTTTATTTTATCATCAAAATCTGGGATTCAATTATTTTTTTATGATAACAACTAATTGGTGAATGATTTTTAAGCAAAACTCCTTTAAATATGTCATTAAATAAAAAATCATTGATGCTTGAACTCAATAAAAAGATAACATATCCTTTTAAATGCATATCTTAAATTTAAATAAAACAAAGTTCAATCTCAAATTTTTGTCAACTTTATCCATCAAGGATCATTCTTTTTCAAGCTTAAATATCAAGGTGCAATCATAAACAATATCTAGATGTAAACATTATAAAGTATAAACTTATAGGACATATTGAGGCATAGTTATTACCAAAGTACTAAGATTTCACCATGATATTAATGACAAATTATAAACAAAAGTTAAATTTAAGTTTCATCATAAACCATAATTCATAAACAAAAGTTAAATGCAAGTTAAACATGAGCATATAGACATAAGTTAAACACATGTAAAGTTGAACAAGAGTTAAATAACCATCATAAGTCATAAGTCAAAACATAAATTATTTCTCCCCCTTACAACAATAACACCACCAACAACAAAGTTGAAAGTCCTAACTATTTGGGGTCGACTACATGAATCTTTTGTTGTCATTGAAATCGGTAAAAAGTCATGTGCTTGGTTAAGTTTAGAGCACTTAAATATTTATTTGTAGTTTCTATTAAAGTCTTTTTAGCTCTTCTTTACTTTTTCTCCGACCATTAACATTAATTATTTCACCTTTTTTGACTACCGCATTCAGAGGTCTCCTCAGCACATGCCCATATGATCTTAAATGATTTTATTTTATCTTATCCTCTATTGAAATAATACCTAATTGTTCTCGAATAAAAATATTTTTTTTATCTTTCCTAGTAAATCTATACATTCATCTCAATATTCTCATTTCGGTAACACAAACTTTTTGTATATGTTTTTTTTAACTGTCCAACACTCAGATCGATAAAGCATTATTAGTCTTACAATTGTCTTATAAAATGTTCTGTTAATCTCAAGGGTATTTGATGATCATACAAGAATCCTAATGCCTCTCATCATTTTAACCATTTTGTTTTTACTCTATGAATAATATTTTCATCGATCTCTCCATCGTGTTAAATAATTGATCCAAGAAACCTAAAGCTTTTACTTAAAGCAAAAAGGAAGAATACATAAATAAACATGACTATAACTACTTTGGCGGTTGTTGTCCAAATGTCTAAACATAGTTTGAAAATATCTACCAGAAGTGTTATGGCATGCATCTATGTGAAAAATCTAGTCTTCATGAAGCTCAAAGCCGTCTAGACGAGTTGTAAGAGAATTAGAAGATGAAGTGCGAGCATGATCTACTGGAGGAGAGGAAGCTTTAGCCTCAAAAGAATGATGATCACTTCTATGGATCAATGTATCTAGGAGAATGATGATGACTTCTCGTAGGTAACCTAGTCCATATCTCATTAACCATAGTGCACCTTTAATTTTCTAGTAGACTCTTATCAATGATACTAAGTTTATCATGTTTAATTATTTCTTCATCACTAGGTATGATAATATCATATACATCTAAAATCATGTAATCAAGTTTCCATAAGGAAGCACCATGTCTTTCTCACATTTTGTTGAATTAGATCACTAAATAATAGTCACACCCTATCATAATCGACCTACTATAATTGGATGCCTATTTTCAAAATATTGTTTAGGAAGTAAAACACTAATCACGCTGTCATATAATCTAAAACATGGTGTTTATTTTCAAAGTATTAAGTTCATCAAGATGATATTTCGCAGGAAGTAAAATACTAATCAAAATTGATGAGATAATTTATTGTTACATAGAAGAAGATAGTCGAAATAGTGTTAATAGCTTCTTGATAAGTGGCCGTAATGGACTTAACCATTGTCTACCATAAGGAAATCATGCTCGACATTTTTCCTCTATGCCTACGACATCATAAATCATGCTTTTTATGATAGGAATATAATCTCCTAGAATATAAGTGGATGATTTATAATTTCATATTGTTATGAAATATTGTAGCTAATCTTATAACATTGTAACTTATCTAGGATAAATTAGTTTATTAATTTGGAGAATAGAAAGTGCATCTAAAGTGTAAACCATTTGATAGTCTCTAAATCTTCTAATTCTTTTAGGTTAATATATTTGCCCTTGTAAACTAATTTAGACTTCAACTTAGAAAAGCTTTGGGCATGTTCAAGGTTGTCAAATAAAATTGAACCAAAGGTTTCATATTATCTCATCTTTCTTTTGTCTCTTGATTATTTTCCAAGTGCCATGAATATTACAATATGCGTGATAGAAACAAGGACCAGAATAGAAAAATGTGAAGAATAAGGTAAGATTGAGGGATTACGCATGGAAGGATATTTTTTTATCTCCAACCTACTTGTCCTTGGCCTCATGGAAGGAGGAATGAGTTTTTGGTTATGTGGAGTAAAGAGTATGAGGGTTAAAAAAAGAGTTAAGTGTGAGGAAGGGGTTTAGAGGAAAGAAGGGTTGTGGAATGGGTTCAGAGGAGGAAAGAAGGGTTGAGTGGGGGGTCAACCATTGGGGTTGGGTGGAGTGAGATGATAAAGGTAATTAGGGGGGTATTTATGGCAATTTTGTTGGGTTCGGGTCTCGGGCGATGGTATTGGCAAGACTAGGCAGTTGTATCACTAGGACTAGACGATGCTATTGTCGGAAACCAGTATTCTAACGGTGGTATCACTAGATCGGGTGGAGCTACTATGGGACCCCCTTTTACTTATTTATTTTATTTATTTATTTTTAATTTTTTGTTTTATAATCCTAGTTAACCCATGTATCATAATTTAGAAAAAATTAAAGCCAAGTCAGTGTAGTTAAAGGTGTTAAGCACTCAGAGCAAATCGAGGCATTCATAAATATTAAAATTTTAAAAAATATATAATTAAGGAGAAATATGATCACTAAAATAACAATGAGAAATTTCTTGATGTCTTTATCACTTTATATTTCAAATCAAGGTGTAGTCTCGTGCAGACCGATAGTGTCGGTTGATGCCCAAATCGTTACGTACTAATCGATATCGGCGTATCGTGTGTCGTTATGTCGGTACATGCTGATAGATCCCAAAAATGCTTGAATTTTTTTTAAAAATACATGAAAAATAAAAAACATATTAAAGCCTTTTAATTAGCACTTAATGTAAATTTTTAGTTGAATTTCAATAAAAAATATTAATATAAGGGTAGCGGATTTATCTTTTTCGGATGTTGGGGAGCAACTTTGCGATATGTATTGGATGATTCTTCCATTGATATTGAATCATCTATAAAGATATGAGTTGAAATGTTAGATTACATGTCGAAACGTTAAGATTTAAATATTTTAAGTAATAAATGAATTAGTTGTTGGATATACCTACTTCTACCACTAATGAACAACAAGACTCCATAAACGATGGATTGGGATCCTTGATCCTATGGATTGTATATCAATATGGTTTGTCAGACCCAATTTTGTGATTGCTAGCATGATAGTGTATTGATAAACTGTATGCCTTTGGCACATTAATGTGGTGATAGTTGTTGCTCGATCGGAAACAACATGTGTCCGAGGAGCCTCCTGATTGTGGCATATATAGGTGGGGTGGTTGGAGAACATAAAAAATTTTGCTATTGCCATTGACCTATTGCTTTGTATTATAAGAACAATCAGCCTGGTAAAAGAATGACCAACTATCACCATACTATTGTTGGTCGTAGGATTGACCGTGAATACGACGAGTTTCGCTTTGTATCTACATCGTAGAGCCTCTATCACATTTGTCTGAAGTCATCAACTGCTTGCACCCCTTCCGTGTATAAACATTACGACTGCCTCCTCGAGTTTCATAATCTGTATCTTGGGTGGCATGTGTAAAATGTTACTTCTCGATCCGTGCACCACCCTGAGATTGAGTAGATAGAACCATCGGCTCCTTATGGTTGTGGTTGTTGCCATCGTCGAGTGAGCCATTGTTGTTCATGTCACTGTTATCTCTACAAACCAAGCAAAGTGTTGAATACAATGGGGTCTCATTGCCTGATTGAAATTGTTGCTCCTTAATTCTTTCCAATGAATTGGTCAATCCTACTACCTAACCCTTTGCCTTCGCACGTTGGGCAGATGATTGTGATTGTTGGGTGTCATGACCATGACTTGTCTGACCTGAGGTTATCCGACTCCTTATATCACGTTCTGACCGAGGGGGATCTTTCTCCTGTTGGGGATGTTGTTCCTATTCTTCTATCGCTTTGGTGATACAATGAGGATGTGGATGGTCTCCTGCCTCATCAAGTGAAGGATTTTCTAGGTTCTTTATTACTTTGTCTTATTCCAGCATTGGTTAAGAATTTTCGTTGTAGTATTAGAGGTCGAAGGGATCAATCTTTGGTTCCTTTAGCTCGCTGTCAAGCTTGGCACACCACAGTCTTAGACGCATGTTGTAGTGCACATATACGAGCTTCTCCAACCATTTATATGATAGTCTGTTACGGACCTTAGTGTGAATCAAGGTAAACTTTGACCAATTTCATTCATAGGTAATTGATGTTGTTGTTTGTGAAAGCACTTGGATCACAATTCAGACTCCAAATTAGTGATTTCAATAAGCGCTCGGGCGAGGCGAGGCGAGGTCCGAGCGCCTCGCTTCATTTCCAGGCGGCACGCTTCAAAGAGGCGTCGCTTGGGCGCTCGCCCGAGCCCAGGCATCGGGTGCTTCGAGTGAGCGCCCGGGTTAAACCAGGCGACCAAACCAGCGTTTTAGGTTTGGTTCGGTCTCCGGTGCTTTAGTTGGTTCAATCGAATCAACTAAAGCATCGATATCAGCCTTCCTCTCGCGACTTCCAGACCCTAACCTTGCTCGTCGTTGTCGTTCTCGCTACCACTACTGCTACCGCTGCCATTGTCACTGCTCGTCGCTCCCGCTGTCGTTGGCCGCTGTTGCTGCTCCTGTCGCTCGCTGCTATCACTGTCGCTGCTCGCTACTACCGCTGCCGCTGTTGCTGCTCCTGCCGCTCGCTGCTATCACTGCCGCTGCTCGCTGCTATCGCTGCTCGTTGCTATTGCTGTCGTTGCTCGTTGCTACCACTGCCACTATCGCTGCTCCCGTTGCTCGCCGCTACCGCTGTCGCTACCACTATCATCGCTCGTCGCTCCCGCTCCTGCTGTCGCTGCTCGCTACTGCCGTTGCCGCTGTCGCCGCTCTTGCTCCCGCTGTCGCTTCTTGCTGCTACCGCTGTCGCTGCCACTGCCACTGTTGTCGCTCGCCTCTCCCGCTCTCGCTCTCATTGCCGTTGCTCGCTACTACCTCTTCTTACATCGACTCGATAGTATACTGTTAACAGTATATTAACAATATACTGTTAACTGTATACTAGTAGCAATATTTTTTTATTTATTAGATTAATAATATATTATTTTGATTTTAATACTGCTAATTTTTATTTATTTGAAATTATTGTTATTGTTTTGAATTTTGAGATTTTTTGTTAATGTGATATTGTGATTTTGTAATTTTTTTAATTTAATATCATATTTTTATTTAAATATAATTATATTATATATTTTTATATTTTAGCGTCTCGTTTTGTTTAGGCGAGTACCTAGCGCCTCGGGTGTTTTTGGACCTTGGCTCGTAGCTCTTTTTAAATCACTGTTCCAAATTATAGTCGCTACTCGACTACAAAAAAATATAAAGAACACTTTTTTAACATAACAAATCATTAACGCCAATTTCAATTTATAATCAAAGACAGGTTTGTAACTTTCCCTTGCCATGATCCATACACAATATGACTATATTATCGGAGGACTCAAAGTTATCTTTGAATAGTTGGCCCTCCATGATAGCCTTGGTTGTAGCAGTACTTTTTGGCAGGAGGGTTTGTAACATTCCTTAGCGCTTGCAATAGATTTGATCGGGTCCTAAGACTATGCCTATATTGAATAACAGGATTTGGGTAACATGCTGTAAGAAAATTGGTTTCGTCAATATTATAACTTACAAAGATTGATTATTCATATTATAAATGATTATGGATTTAAATATTCCTGTATTATGAATGCCTTGGTCCACATGGTCTTCAGCCTTATACTAACTAACTTTCAATTTATCGTGCAATGCTTTCTTTACCTCATGGTTGTAAGCAAAATATGTCTAAGGTTAGGCATATGTGGACACTTCTTTATATAGACCTTATGGGTGTAAGCACCATATAGTGGTTTTTACTGTTATGATTTCATTTGCAGACTCCCAAAATCTAGATGATAGAAATGTCTTCTCCACCTTTTTTTTTCTACCAGATGATTTTAAATAGTGAAAATCTGATCATTCCAGTGATGTGACCATTACCTTTAGATTGTGTTTCTTTTGCTGAATGGACTTTAGGGCAATGAAGTTTATTGCAAATCGGGTGATGTTGGGTTGAAGTATCTCTCCATTTGTATACTTTTGGTATTAAAGAGTGCTCCCAATGATGGTTGTGGATAAACTTTGTTACAGATTGTGCCCTTGCCAAACACATTCTAGCAGATGCTAACTCCCTAATATCTTTCATCAGTAGGTCAATGCAGTGAGCATTGACCATTTCTCCGACATGCAGGCCGCGGGGAGGTGTTATTACTGAATGTTGATATTGTTTCATTTGTTTTAATTGATCCAAATAGCTTGTAATTGACTCGCAATCAACTCAACCAAGGCTCAATCCAATCTGATTTGAATCAGGTAGGCCAGGCGTCTAGGCCCAACATCTAGGCTTACATGTTGATGGGGTGGGGAGTGCTCTATCCGTCCCCATCCCATATCTGTTTTGATAATAGAAAATATCCCAATCCTTGTTTATTTCCCCCAATGGGGTGAGGCTTCGTAGGTATCCATACCCGTGGGCATAATTGACACCTTCAACCAACTTCCACTAATAAACTTCTTTTCAACAGGTGAAAACTAATAACCCTTTTATACTTAATCCTTTTGAAAAAAATCTCACATCCTACTATTTCTACTATTTAGAATGATAAATTAACTCAACAAGGTGATTAGAGAGGAGACTTAAACAAGGTTCAAAGAGAGAGTTCAACACTTTGCAAACTCAAGGATGGACCACCAGTCAAATTCAAATAAATTATTTATAGCCCCAAAAGCCTCAAAAGTGGAGCTAAAATAGTTAAATTTTTGTGATTTCGGCATATTGGTGGAACTACCACCAACTATTGTTGCCATAGGTGGGGTACCATTGCCCCAATAGCTGACAAAGTGCCGACAACGCTTGTCGATTGTACCATCACCCCTGGCATGTGTTTGGTCTTGTAAGGCCCAAGTTCGATCCAATTTAAAGCCTAATGGCTATCACAAGTTGACACAATAAGCATAATAAGCAGGCTCTTTCTAGCCCAATAATAGTCCAATTTGGCTCAAAATGACTTCGACCAAGATGTTGACACAACAACTGCTCTTACGATACATTGTCAAATCTTTTGGCACATCATCCAAACTTTTATCCCATCATCAAATCTTCCAATATATCGCCCTATTCTTCAGCGTAATATCCAATTTTTGACATGTCAACCAATCCTCCGGTATAATATCTAATTTTTGGCACGTTGACTAATCCTCCAGTACAATATTCGATTTTCGACCCATTGACCAATCTTTTGGCTCAATGTTTGATCTTTTGGCAGTCCGGATCCATAGTCGAAATATTTCTATCAAGTATCTCAACAATGCATTAGTTCCTAAAATTCAAATTGATTTTATTATAAATATCCAGGATTCAGCAATTTATATCTGCAGTCCTCACTGTGACTATTGTTGCCTTGTGTGTTTGAGTTGAAGAAAACTAATCTCAATGCAAATTTTGGAGGCTGCCGCGTATATACTGCTGTTGTTGTCCATGATTTGTTGTTTATCTGCTGAGCCATAAAACACATCAGGGTGCACAATATAACTGAACATGGCTCATCAACAACAGATAGAAATATGACTATGTCGGACACTAAAGGTGTTCTACCACACTTGCGTCATCCATGATGGTCCTCACCTTGCCATATCACCTTGATGAATAGTATGTCTCAATGAGTTTCCTTCAATACAAACAGAAATGTGCACCAGAGAAGTAATGCTAAGCTTGTTCATATTGTGTATAATTATAGCATCATCGTTACAACAGTAGCAACATAGTATATATGGGTTATTGAGATATACAGAGTTCAGATGAGAAATATCAAAGAGAATTAACATAAACTAAAGATGATATCCATGGAGCTATGAATATATATTACACATATGACTTGTACGCTGATGAAATCAACATATGAGGCACATAATATTATCGTGATCATACGATAGATACAAAGAGATCTATAATGTTTAGCTAGAGATAAGTTTTGGTCAGAACAATAAGTGAAGTCAATTCTTATCCTTGACTGCAAGAGATCTATTGACTACAAAAAGCCTTGTGAGGTCAATTCTTATCCTCAAATTCTAGTATATCCTTATTGGAGCATCATAATTAATAAGACTTAATGTGAAAAAAAAGATCTGTAATCTTTACTGAAATTGGTGACACTTGTCGTGATGGGTGGTACACATCACAAGATGGTGATTTTGGGAGATGAAGACTTTTATGAGCATTGTAAGATTCTTTGTTTCCTGCAGTATTCCATGAATACAGAGCTTATTTCCAATATGTTGCTTCTGCTCTGGTAACTGAATTGCATATTTTCTAAGTCTGTTATGCTGCGAAGTTAAACTAAACTTTCATGGTTGTCATGCTGCAAGGTTTGACTAACTCTAGAATTTGTTGAAACAAAGGTTGTTTGAGACTATTCTTAACAAGTACTCTAGCATGAAGATCTAACTGATCTCATTTTTATTGATATATTTCCTAAACGTGCTCTTTTTTAGTTGAACACATATTTTAAAGTAGATGATAAATCAGCAGAATTCAAGCACAAGGGGGGAGATATCAGTTTACTTGGAAGCTAATAGGTCTTCCACATTACCAAGAGTCTGTTCCAGTAAGAGAGTTTGCTACACAAGAGGGCAAGGTTAGATGATACACAATGAAGAGGGGACTGAGGGGAAAGGCCAGGATGACAAACAATCATGAATGGTATTAGTCACTAGGTCATAATCTGTCCAGAAAATTTCAAAACGGAACTCGTAAAGGGAAAGAAAATTGAACACATATATTAAAGTTGTTTTTTGCCAGTGTATTTGTCCAGAAAATTGAACACACTTTTTGCATGCTAGTCATTGATCTGCTTGGTTATTTTTTTTGTAGGGCTAGTTATTTTTAATTAGTTGAAGTTATCTGTTTTTACAATACTCAGGGTTTCAAAGCCATAAGATATTCCAATTTTATATTATATTCGGATGCTCCCGAATTGAGATTGCCTCTTGATGTGTTCTATTTTCTCTTGAATTTAATATCTATATATTTTTAGTTAATTTTATAACTGTTGTCCTGGTTCAACCTCTATCTGCAGTTTGCTTCTATTTCTTTTTTGTTTGTTAGTTGTGCTGCTGCTGCTATTGCACACCAGAGAGCGTTAACTTATTTGGCTTCTCGTTTTGCAGTTGGCCCCAAGGATACACCAATTGACCTTGTACTAGAAAAAACATACGATGCTAAAACTGGAATAGGCATGCCTGATCTTTAAAGGCCCCCAACAAGCCTTCAAGATTTTGGCAGGATCAAATGACTACGGCAATATCCTTGGGAGAAGTTCCTGCTACTGTAATGTCTAAAATCTTGAATGGAACTAAAGGCTAGTATTTTTCATGTGCTACCTGGAGCTTATATGCCAGCATGTTCACTTTGACTTGTAGTCTTAACTTTGTTACATAATTTAAATAATTGGTGTACCATTGAGCCAATGCTATTTTGGAGTATTTAGTTTCCATTTTAGGCAGTGCTAATTACTCTCTATTTAATGGATCTCCTCTAAGAATTTGAGTTTCCTTAAATTCTTGATTGGGCTCAGTACATCGCATGCCTTAGAATATGGGTTTCTATAACAATTGAGAAGAGTAACATAATCTATCTTCTCATCAATTGCACTATCGTTAACACGCAATGTGGTAGATGTAAGAATAAAACTATAATGTGGAAATCATAATGATGGGATTGAAATTAAAAGTATCATAGATTAAGGATAGGTCTTAACTACCTTTAGATGTCATGATCAAATGGAGTATCTCGGACAATCTGCTTCGGATGGTATGAATCATTGTACCATCGATCTGGAGAAAAGAAGTTGGATTTTTTTTCCTTTCTTTCTACTTTTCATAGGTTCAATTATCTGCGTTGACTTATCAAGAAATGAGATATCAGATTTTTGTTGTTATTTGATGATTAGATCCTTAAAAGATCATCTTATTATATATACGAGAGCATAGGGTTTGAGAAGAGATAATTAGCAGAATTTTTCATATCAAGATTATTTTTCTTTGAATTGGTCGATCGATAATAATCTTAATCAGAATCCAATTAGATCATTAGTATATTTTATCTTAAATTAATTGAGTTACAAAATCTTACATTATTTCATTTTATTATAATTGAATTTTAAAATTTTAAAAAAGATTTTACATGTGTACGTGATTTTTACAAAACAAGATAATAAACTTAATAAATATAATAATATAATATTAAGTTTGATTAACTATGTTTGTATGTCGTTAACGTTAAAGTTGTATCATAATACTATTATTCTTTCTTAATAAATCTAAAATGACTATATAATGTCCTATTAAGATAATCATATTATCACATAAACTATTATATATATATANATACGTACGTATACATACATCCATACATACATACATATATATATATATACATGTATTATGTATATATATATATACATGTATTATTTATATATATATATGTATTATGTATATATATAGGATAGAAAATAAATAAATATAAGTAAAAAATATTCATTATAATATTCACTTAAACATATATTATGGTGTCTTTAAACATATAATATTGTAATGAGTTTTTAAGAGAAAACATGACTCAACAAACAATATCGAATGAAATAAAGTCAGACTTGTGGCCAAAGTTTTTTTTTCAGAAAGAAGGCATTGACTATAACGAGACATTTTCTCCAATTTCTAGAAAGGATGTTAGGATCAAGAGTACTAAGAGGGGGGGTGAATTAGTGCAGTGAAAAACTTTCGACGATTAAAACTGCATTCGTACGATAAATGCGATCTCGGTAAGAAAGCCGATTCGTAAATCACTTGTGATTAAGCGAGATGCAGTTAAAGTAAAGATATAGAGGCAGTTTGCAGTTATGATGGAAATCAGAATGTAAGCGCAAACTGAAATATGATGTTC
>LVTN01000543.1:164519-175910 GCA_001649415.1 Musa itinerans | reverse complement strand
CAGGGGCGGTTGCACCGCCCAGCCAGAGGTCGGAAATTGAGCTCAAGCGGTTCCACCGCCTGTCAGGGGCGGTTGCACCATCTAGCTAGAGCTCGGAGATTGAGCCCTGGGCGGTGCCACTGCTGGCCAAAAATCTGGGTCCGAATAGGCTGATCCATTCGGCCCAATTTGGGTCTGTCAGAGACCCAATTGCCCCAAGATTAAGTTAATGGGATCACCTCCCATTTCTAACTTAATTAATGTGCTAATTATGATATTTCTTAAGACATTTACTACAACTTGCTCCGGTGCATCAATCGCTTCTTCCGGCGAGCTTTTGGCGATCTTCCGGCGATCTTCCGGCGAACATCTGACGAACCTTCGACGATGCTCCTGCGAACTTCCGGCAAACTCCTAGACTTGCGACGATCCACTTGGTGAGTTCCGACGAGCTTCTTTGGCAAGCTCCTGGACTTCTCGGATTTGTTCCCGCAGAACCTCCGATGACTGTCCGGACTTCCGTCGAACTCTCGAACTCCCAACGTGATCATGGATGTGAAAACAACATTTCTGAATAAGGATCTGGATGAGAAAATCTATATGGAACAATATAAAGGATTCACATAAAAGGAAAAAGAAAGTTAGGCTTGTAAATTTAAGAAATTCATTTATGACCTTAAATAAGCTTCTAGACCATTGGTATATAAAGTTTCATAATACCATTACTTCCTTGGATTTAAGAAAAATAGTGTTGATTAGTGTATATATCTGAAGATAAGTGGGGGCAAGTTTATTATATTAGTTGTTAATGATATTTTACTGCCAGTAATGATCTTGGTTTATTGCACAAAATCAAGATATTTTTTAATAAGAACTTTAAGATGGTTAATATGAATAAGGTAGCCTATGTTATTGGTATTGAGATATTCAGATATAGATGTCAAAGATTATTAGGATTATCTCATAAATGATATATTAATCGTATCTTGAAGAGATTCAATATGTAGCTTTGCTCAGCTAATGATATACCTATTACTAGAGGTGAAAAATTCAACTAAAACCAGTGCCCGAAAAATGACTTAGAAAAAAATCAAATGAAGAATATTCCTTATGGGGGCGTAGTTGGAAGTCTATTATATGCTCAAACTTGTACAAGACCAGATATCAGTTTTATAGTTATAATGTTGGGAAAATACCAAAGCAACCCAATAATGGATCATTGGAAAGTTACAAAGAAAGTAATGAGATATCTGTAAGGGACGAAAGATTATATGTTCACATATAGGAGATCAGATCAGTTTGAAGTGACATGATATTTAGATGTTGATTTTGCAAATTGCCTCGACGATAAGAAGTCTACTTCAGGATTTGTATTCATGTTAGCTAGTGGGACAATTTCTTGGAAAAGTGAAAAATAATTGCTTATTGCATCATCAATAATGGAAGCTGAATTTGTGGCATGCTTTGAGGCTATAAATCAAGCTTTATGGCTGTAAAATTTCATCTCTTGGTGTGGTCGACTCAATTGCTAGGCCACTGAATATATTTTTTGATAACACCGTAGTAGTTTTCTTCTCTAAGAATGACAAGTACTTTAGTGGTTCCAAGCACATCGAGATAAAGTACTTAGTGGTTAGAGAAAGAGTCCAGAAACAACAAGTGTCAATTGAGAACCTAAGCACCACTATGATGATTGTTGATTCATTGATAAAAGCTTTACAGTGTAAAATATTTAAAGAACATGTTCTTAGAATGAGGCTTGTGAGCAAGTCATAAACAATATAGTGATGCATGTTTAGGTGGATGCTATTAATGATATTTTTCTTGCTTAATTAAAGTTATTTATTTCTGCTATCCTATATATATTTATGTTTATGCATATACATTTAAGTTTATGCATATTATAGTTGAATGTAATAACAGAATTGTCTTAACAAGACAAATTACATGGTTCATTATGGATTATATTACGAAAGACTAACAATGCTATGGTATATAGAAGAGAGTATGACATTGATGATATACAACCGCTATGACTCACATTGATAGTTGGACTTAATATAGTATTATTGTGTTAATTGGATTTATTGGCTTGTTTTAAAATTCATGGCCATGTATAAAATACTTTTCAAAATTCTTTCGAATCTAATTAGGTAAAATTATTTTTAAACAAATTTTATTTTATTTATTTTGATTTTGAATATTTTTTATATCTTATCAATTAATGGGCCAAGTGAGAGAATGTTAGATTTTGTAGCTCTTTATAATTGGATAAGATATATATAATATAACTAATTTGATTTTGATGACATATATTGGTCAATATAAAAGAAGTCCACTTAAAGTAGGATTCCTTAGGAGATGCCCTTGATTGAAGGAATTCTTCTAATTACTTATCCCAGACCCTCTGCTCTCACCTATAAATAGACAGGACCTCTAGGGACCATAAAAGAAGAAGCAGTGAGGTTATGCATCTCAATTGAGGGTTTATAGTATCTCTCTCAACTCTTCTCCCTAACTATCAATCTAGATGGTCCTAAGAAAGGATAGGAAAAGAGGAGAAGGATATAGTTCTCTTGTAGATTGACAACGATCTTAGATCTAAAGACAGTGCCCTTGCATATAAAAAAATAGAGATCTCTTCTTCAAATGACATCAAAATGTTAAAACCAAATCTAATTATATTTGATTTCAATCCTGACATAAAAGAATATTTTCACATTTAATATAACATATTACATATTTTATGCTAACAACACCTACATCATTTTTGTATAATTATCTATACATAATAAAAAATATTTACTTCCATTAGATAATCTACATAGGCTCACAAATATGTACAAGCATAAGTGTTAACCGCTCATAGGCTCTCCAAACTAATCGGTTTGAAAAGAATTTATATATTATTTTTTAAAATATAAGATTCATAAATACTATCTTTATTTTAAATTTTTAGTAAATTGACTATCATATTCTTCTAATTTAATAGTTCTAATCCACTATAATTTAATTGACCATATCTCTTATGTCATAATAACGATTCATCAATAACAGTAGCAATGAGTGCATGTATATAAAAATTAGAAAATAATAAATGAAACATCTTTTTTTTATCATTCTCATAGTTGCTACCAATTTTCTAGTTTTCTTATCATAGATCAAATATTTTTCATCATAAAAAATAGTATAATAACCTTTTTTGATCAACTGCCTTATATTAATGAGATTTTATTTTAATTCAAGAATGAATAATAATCATATTTTTTTCAATGAGAGTAGAGAATAACATTTGAATTTTTATTTTTATACCAATAGTCTTTTTTAATATGTCTAAATTTTTTATGTTAAAAACATTGACAAGTTTCTTTATTACTTTGATTATAGTTCCTTTAACTCTCATTTAATTGGTCTCATCCCCTACCTCAATAGTCAAATCATCTATGACCTCTACCATTCTAACCTTTGTCTTGGGATCTAATTTCTGAAATTTTCTTTTGATCCTTTCTTTCAACTATAGTTATATGAAAAACATGCTTTCAAGTTTCACTTGAAAGTTTAACTTTTGGTTCATAAACCAAGAGGGAACTCATTAATTCATCTACACTCAAAGTATCCTTTACCATGATTTTAGAATCAATGATTCCAATTTTTCAAAACCAAGAATTAGAACCAAACCAAATTGGGTTAGTTCTAGAAGTGGAACGATGATTCTTATTCCAATTTCGATTTGAACTATTAATTTTTTAAAATTAATTTTAATTAAAATAATTTAGAATATAAAAAATATATTTTTATTTCTAAGATTTGAAAAATGGATGTATAATGAGTGGAATGATATTAAAATTATTAATAAAAAATAAAATTATAAAATTTTTAATCACTTTCGATATTAGAGGTTCCGATCGTCCATTCAGTTAATATATCAAATAAGCAATCATTATCTTTGCATATGATCTCTTGATTTTATTTTTCCATCTTAGTCTAGTCATTAATACATATTTGACCTTCAACTAATTCGAGGATCATATGCGTCCACTTCTACTTTTGACACTAAAATTGTTAACATTTATCTTGCCATCATTGTAAAATTGGAAAAGGACGTTGTATGCCCAACATTCAAGAATTAAAAACTCTATACTTGTATTACTATTATCAAACTCAAAAGATGTTCGATTATCTTTGAGCTTGATAATTCTCTTGATTTTTTAATCTTTACAGTAATAATTTCTATCCCTTACGGATTCTACTACACCTAGTAACTTGATCTATAGATGGAGAATTTTCAAAGGTAATTTGTTATCTATTATAGTGTACACGATAATGATCACATAAGTTAATGATTAATTTTTTTTATTTATCTAATTTTATCACTAATATCAACTTCTATTCCTAAATTTTGATAGTAAATATTTAAATAATTACTTAAACTATCTATTCTAGTATGAGGATCAAAAACACAAGCAAAAAAGATAAATTGGTGATTTATTGAGAAAATAATTTGTCCATTTTGATTTTATTACCATGATAGTCATACTTAGATCATGATCATATTGATATTTTTCTAAAGCACCAATAATATTAATAAAAATAATTAAAAATATATGAGCAATATGATAATAAACACCTAATAGAGTATATGTGGCATCATTAAAAATTTTTACTTGTCTAGCATTATTTATAATAAAAGTGTATAATAATTTTTTATACTTGAAAGATTAATTGAGCAATTCATATGTAAAATTCCATCGGATAGAAATGTCTCGAGGAAATTTTTTAGAACTTTTGTCATGTAATATGTAAAATCTAATCCACTCTTTTATTACTTATGGATTGACTCCACAAGAATGAAATTGCTTACTTAATTTGAAAAAAAAAGAGATTGTAAATCTTTTTGTACACATGAATTTAAAACATGATAAGAACACTTGATATAATAATCATTAAAAGTTAATTGACACACTTCTTGTAATTCAAGAATAGAGGGCAAAACCAATTAAAAATTTTTAAAAATCAAACAATACTCTTTTAAAATAGTTTTTATCATTCTATAAATGTTATTGATGGTATGTTGTTTATCAAAAACTCTAAAGGTAATAATTTATTTTTTTCATGGTACAATCACTATCAATCTAATGACAAATAATACCTACATATAAGTACATTTGTCAGTGATCACTTTAAATATCGACACGAATATTAACACGACCATCAAAAGCTAGAAATAACTTTTTCTAAATCTCTTTTTCTCTTTTTAAGAAGATTATGTACAACATGAGATTCAAAGCATTCTGACAATAAAATAATCAAGAAAATCAACTTGTTCACCAAAACTAAAAGACAAATGCCAACAAAAATAAATCTAGCTAATTGTTCATGATTTTTTCAATGAAAAAAAAGAAAGAAAAGTGGGATTAGTAAGGTATCCAAAGGCTTGTGTTGAGTGTTTCTTTTCAATATGTTTTCAAAAGGTTCTATATCCACCCATTATTTGAATTTGAAAATCTGGTCATAGAAGTTATAGATAACATGAAAGGAGCTATCAATATTTTGTATCTTCTTAAAATTGGTTGGTGTCTGATTTTACTTCCGCCACCACAGATAACATGAAAAGAGTTGATTTTCTTAGGTTGCCACAATCAAACTTTCGAAATTCTCCTATGTGAAATGATGGCTTTCACTTTCATTAGAATTAGAGGGAAAGCTTAGGAAAGTGATTGGAGAGTATAAGAAAGCATATGAGAGCTTAATAATGTATTATAAATGCTTAATCAAATGTGTGAGGAAGCACGAGGGATGTGAGGATATTTATAAGTTTGTCAAAAAAAAAAAAATTCTTTTCTAAAATACCCCTAAACTAGTTCTTATTTAGTTGTTGGAAGAAATAAATTTAAATTTTTTATTTTTAATTATGAAATAATTAAAATATCCTTAAAAGTGGTCATTATATGATTGTTAGGACGACATACTGGTCATTTGTCCCTCTAAGAAAGCAACAGTCGATAGCTAGATCATGGGGCCGACTGTTTAAAACCCAACGATCAGTTAAGCTTGCTTGATCAAACCTTTTTATTTTTTAAAAAAATCACATAATAAATAGTTCAAACCAGAATTGGATCCCAAATGTAGGAATCAAAATCAAACCGGCCGAGGCTTATTCTGGTTTGATTTGGAACAATTGTTGGGTCGATTCAATTTTGATTCTAACCTGATTCAATTTTAGTTTTCGCCCGATTCAATTCTAGTTTGAACCAAATCGTGATCAACTCTATAGACAAGGTGCTTATATCCTTAGATTCTTCTATAGCAGTAACTATCATATCAAAATTTGAAAATAAACTTCATAAATTTTTTTTCTAATAATGCTTGATCATTTTAGTTTTCACATAAGATCTCATTCAGTTTACAACATAAGAGACTTTTGAGAAAAAAAAAATAGTGATATACTCATAATCTTTCAAGTTTCAAATTAACATCGAAGAATTTAAAGTTTTGTTCTGGTACCTTTAAACACACTTTTTAAGATTTCTCAGGATTTTGTTGATGTTGATGCTGACATGATTTGATAAAATATAGACTCATCTATTGCTTGTTGTAGTATGTAGCGAGTTCTTACATCTTTCTATATGTTTTTATTATTTGATTTTTTTTTTAATTTTTAGTGATATTAGGATTCTACAAATCATTTCATAAATCTTATGAAACAAATAAAATTCTCATTTTACAAGCTAAGATTGATGATTTTCACCAGATAGGAAGAAGTTGATTAAAAATACTTACTCTCATATTTTCTCTATTTTTTTAATCATTTCTGATCTCAAATTCTTTTTTAATTGATGTGCTCCTATTGCCCTTGTTTTGATTTAAGCTCTTTTTACAGAATTATTAAAAATAAAAAATAAAAAAATATTTTTATCTGCATTGCAATGGACTCATCCATTAACACCTATTCATCAATGTAAAAAAAAAATCACACTATATTGCAGTCACGTTTCACGATAACTAACTACGTCGTCTTTACTTCATCAATTTAGATAGGAGAAGGGAGATTTTGCATTCCGGCCAAAGGTGATTGTCTTTGAAGAAGCGAAGAGTGAAAGGGTAGAAACAAGCTCATTTCAATTAGTATCATATGGTGTCTATTTATACATGGTGAAGAAGAGGATTTCCTCAACTGAGCAGCGAGATTTCCTCATACAGTTGAGGAAATCTTATCTGCTATGCAGTTGAGAAAATTTCTCTGTTACCCCCGCAAGATCGAGCTCCTGTCAAGGATACCGATCTTGGACCGATGCAACAAAAACAGTTTACGGGCTAGAGGCTTCGTGAGTGAGTCTGCTAGTTGATCAGTTGTATGTACATGAGAGACACGAAGTTGACGCCTGATAACTTGATCTCGCACGAAGTGAAAGTCGATGACAATGTGTTTCATGCGTGAGTGGAACACTGGATTGACACATAAGTAGATAACTCTAACATTATTATAATATATCATAGGAGTAATGATAGAGCTGACTTTAAGTTTCTATTTCTTATGCAGTTGAAAAAATTATCTGCTATGCAGTTCAGAAAAGCTCTCCGTCATTTATATTAGCTCGTACAGTTTTTGCTGTCAGCCTTCTTACCTTCGCTCCAAAGTAAGCAGCGGCAAAAGTTTTGCTTTTCCCAGTCGTATTTTCACCCAGAAGTTCTGAACTCGGATCTGCCACCAAACTGGCCATGAATACTTAGCCAACTGAATTCTCCTTTTAATTCTTGGGGGAAAAAAACAGAAGGAAAGAAAGAAAGACTCGATTCACTGCTGATATTGAGGTGATGGAACAAAAGAGTGTCGCTCTTCGCTCCGCTTCATTAGCCACCTGCATCCTTTGCTTCGACAATTAAATAACTTGAAACAAGAACCTGAGACGAGGATAGTTGAAGTTACTGTGTTCGACGAGCATGACGGTGGCTTTGAGACACTCTACAAAGCAACGGGCTCTGCCTTAATTACAAGGCAAGTATTCAACCACATGTACATTTCATGAAAATGAATACATGTTACACCGTATATTAGGCGAATACATGTTACTTTAGATCATTTGTTACGTGGATTTGCCGAAGAGCACTATTGGGAAGAGAACATTTCTTTCTTGGGAAACATTTTGCACCATGAAAATGATAGTATGAGCAATTGAGGTAAATCTTCTCTGCTAATATGTATAAATAGTCATCAAGTTCACTATCTCAAACATACTTTGTAATTACATTTCATATTTTATCATGGTATCAGAGTATTTGTCTTATAGCAATACTTATCTTCTCATCATCGACTAGTTGTATTCTTTGCTGTCAGTGCTCCCCACAAACGCAATTCGTCGCCGCTCCCACAACACTTGCAAAGTCCTCGAGCAGCGGCACCACCACTCCAATCGGAGCTCCGAAGGCTTCTAACCAACCTCCTCTATTGCTCTAAACGGCCAGCATTGCACTCCCTGTTGAGAGTCCAGTGCGAGTGCCGCCGCAATGATCTCTTCTTCTCATCATCGTCTAATCCACACAAGCAATTCAAACAGCTTCTCTACCCCTGGTTCACTGGCAGTCTTTCTCAGCATAGAGAACTACTGCAGATCATTACAAATAGCGCACTGCTACAGCTCTCCTCAGCACCACAAATAGTGTTGCAACTCTCTCCACCATTGCAAATAGCACCGCATCGCATGCATTCAATCCGTAAGAAACTCTTTCTCATTGTCCCTACGTCGGCATCCTCTCTTCTCCTACCTGAGTCGGCATCCTCTCTTACGGCTGCTTGCTTCGACAGCCTGCTCCTGTGTGTTGGGTTGGCACCCCACAGATTCAATCCATAGTGGGCTTAAACAGCCCACAACGCACCTCCTCACTTGACCTAACCCTAATTTATATTAGGAGGGGTGTGAGTGGCTACGTTTGGAAGGCAGAAAATTAGCAGAAAAAGGCGACAACGAGGGAGAAGGCTGTAGCCACGTGATTCTAAAGAAAAGGAGGAGAACAAGGCAGAAAAATAAGAGAAAGAAAGGGAAGAAGACAAGGACAACGCAGAGAGACTATTCTCAATCATTTAGCAGTGTTTTCATTTCAAGTTAGATCAAATCTATAGTAGATTCTTACTGTGATTACTTGAGGAGAATTAAGATATTGTGCACAGTGTCGTGATCCTTGTATCCCAGTTATTCTCTTGTGATTGTTGCTAGGGTTTTGGGCAAGAGATTGAGATTTGTATATTTATTATTCTCATAGTGGATTATCTCTAGTTTGCCCAGTGGTTTTTTTCCTTCACATTGAAGGGGTTTTCTATGTATATCTTAGTGTTTTATTTGATTATGATTCCATTTAATTCCGCTGCATGTTATGGCCTGCTATTATTTGTTCATATACAAAAGTTATTTCTCTTTATATCCCATCAACTAGCATTAGAGCAGGGTTGTAGTGATTTAATTTTGTATTTAAATATGAAGGCTAGTAATGTTTCTCGCATGATTAGTTTGAATAGAAACAATTGGATGATATGGAAACCAAGAATGAAATATATCTTGTATTGCAAAGATTTGTATGGACCTTTGCAGGGGGATAGTGCAAAACCCACAACTATGACAGATGATGAGTGGAAGAGGTTAGATCGAAAAATAGTTGAATTTATTCGACAATGGCTTGATGATAGTGTCTTTCACCATGTTTCTACTAAAAGTTCTGCATATTCTCTTTGGAAAAAATTGGAAGGTCTTTATGAAAGAAAAACAACTAGCAACAAAGCTTTTTTGATCAGAAAACTTGTGAACCTAAAATATAGAGAGGGTGCTTCTATTACTGAGCATTTGAATGAAATACAGAGTATTACTAACCAGTTATCCTCTATGAAAATGTCTCTTAATGACAAGTTGCAAGCATTATTACTTCTCGGTTCATTGCTAGAAAATTGGAAGACACTAGTGGTTTCCCTCAGTAATTCTACGCTAGATGGTGTTGTCACCATGAGTCAACTAACAAGCAGTTTGTTGAATGAGGAATTGAGAAGAAAGAATTCAACAACATCTCAGAATGATTCACATGCACTTATCTCAAAGAATAGAGAAAATTCAAACTCTAGAAGCAGTTCACGTATGGGTAGGAGCAATTCAAGATTAAGAAAAGATATTGTTTGCTATAATTGTGGTGAGAAAGGACATTACAAGAATCAATGTAAGCAACCTAAGAAGAGCAAGAAAAAGGGAAAAGAAGTGGAGCCTACAAAGTCAAAGGATAATACTACAGCTATAGTGCAATATGGTGATTATTTGATTTTATCTCCTTCTGATGATATTTTTTCTTGTGTGTGTCAGGATCTTGAGGACGAATCAAACATCGAAGTTACTTATCATGCTAAACCATAGAGGGAGTTTTTTGCTACATATAGGTTTGGAAATTATGGTGTTGTCAAGATGGGCAACTATGGCATAGCAGACATCATTGGCATGGGTGATATCCATTTAAAGACCAATCTTAGCTGCAAGTTGGTGCTCAAGGATGTGAGGCATGTGGTTGACTTGAGACTGAATTTAATTTCAGTTGGAAGACTAGATGATGAAGACTATAATAGCATATTTTACAGAGGGCAATGAAAGCTCAGTAAGGGTTCTCTTATTATAGCTAGTGGAAAGAAATATAATACTTTGTACAGGTTACAGACTAAAGCTTATGATGAGCAGTTAAATGCTACAGAAAAAGACTTCAGCATGGAGTTATGGCATAGGCGACTGGGACACATGAGCGAGAAGGGGCTGCAAGCTCTTTCCAAGAGAGAGGTATTGCCAGACATCAGCGGTATACATTTGAACCCTTGTATTGATTGTTTGGCTGGTAAACAACATAGAGTTTCATTTACTAGTCCTGCTTTATCTAGAAAAATGCATGCCTTAGACCGTGTTTATACAGATGTATGTGGTCCTTTAAGGACAAAAACTCCTGGTGGATCTATTGATGTTCTTGGTATAAGTGGTACATTTTATTTTGTCACTTTTATATATGATTTTTCCAGGAAAGCTATGCTTTGAAGACCAAAGATCAGGTGATTAATATCTTCAAAGAGTTTCATGCTAGGGTTGAAAGGGAGACAGAAAGACAATTGAAATACATTAGATCAGATAATGGTGGTGAGTACATAAGATTATTTAATGATTATTGCAGGTCACATGGGATCCAACATGAGATGACAGTTCCTGGTACACCTCAGCATAATACAATTGCAAAGAGGATGAGCCGTACTATTATAGAAAAGATCATATGTATGCTTTCACAGGCCAAGCTACCCAAAAGGTTTTGGGATGAAGCTTTGAGGACTGTAGTTAATGTGATCAACTTGTCACCATGTACAGCCCTAGATGGTGATGTTGCAGAGCATGTATGGTTAGGGAAAGT
>LVTN01000543.1:133144-153351 GCA_001649415.1 Musa itinerans | reverse complement strand
TATATATATATAACTAATCATGAAAAGCACTTAAGTAATTTCATGGTAAGGAAAAACAGATTTGATTGAGTCGCTTACCTTCTTGACGAAAGTCATTAAGGTGTAGTTCGCCACCTCGCCTTTGTTGGTTTGCTCCTCGTCTTCGGATGAACTCGATTCATCCAAAGTCGCCTTGAATACTTTCTTCTTTTTTGGCAACTTCTATTTTAGTTTACTTTTAGTCTTCGATTCTTGTTTTAAAATTGTTTTAAGCTTTATTATTAAGAGTTCAAAGTCATCATCACTTGAGCTTTTGCTCGAGTGGTCTTCATTTGTTCTAAGTGTCAAATCTTTCGTGTTCTTTGGAAGGTTGTTCTCAAGTTCATCATATGCCACATAAGTCATTTTGTAGGCCATCAAAGACCCAATAAGTTCTTCATTCAGAAAATGGTTCAAGTCATTTGATTCTTGTATTATCGTTACTTTTGAATCCTAATTTTTAGAAAGAGATCGTAAAACTTTATTAACAAGTTTAAGATTCGAAAAATATTTAGCAAGACTTTTTAAATTATTGATGACATCTGTAAGACGAGTATACATGTTAACGATGGTTTCACTTGACTTCATTCGAAACAACTCAAAATCATACATCAAAAGATTTATCTCAGAATTTTTAACTCTACTAGTGCCTTCGTGTGTGATTTCAAGAGTGCCAAATATTGTGCACAGTTTCGCAAATAGAAATACGATTAAATTTATTTTTATCTAAGGCACAAAATAAGACATTCATAGCCTTGGTATTTAAAGAGAAAATCTTCTTCTCCAACTCATTCCAATCGTTCATTGGAAGAAAAGACTTTTGAAATCTGTTTTCTACAATGTTCTATAACTTAAAATCTAAATAAAGCAAGAAAACTCTCATTCGAGTTTTCCAATATGTGTAGTCCATCCCATTAAACATGGGAGGACGAACGATAGAAAGACCCTCGTGAAATTCGATAAAAGCTATTTCTCTTAGGTGTTAAACCAATTGAGAAAAACTAGCTTTGATACCAACTAGTAGGATCGAGTCGGCACTAAGAGGGGGGGTGAATTAGTATTGTGATAAAAACGTCAGTTTGAAAATCTTTCATTTCGATTAAAATCGATTTCAGAAATGTGTTTAACTTGAAAGCATACAAGAGCATAGTGAAAGTAAGAAATTAGTTTGCAATGTAAGAATTAAAAGTAAAACAAAAATGCAAACCAGATTTATACTAGTTCGGTCGTTGTGACCTATATCCACTCCCGATTCCTCTTACGTCTAGGCCACCGGCATCCACTAACGGTCTTCCTTCAATAGGCGAAAACTAACTACCTTCTTACAACTATATTCTCCTTTTGACAGGCTCAAGAGAGAACATTTTACACTCCCACAACCTCCTCTCTTAAACTTCACTAACACTTGGAGCCTAAAAGTGGATTCAAACTTGGATCCTAAAAGTGTCTCATCCTCAGTTTTTGGGTACTAGCGGTACCATCGCTTGTGTTGGGCGGTACGACTACCTACAGCACTGACACTGGGTGGTACCACCACTTGACACAGTCTGGGAGACTATGTTTAGGCGGTACCACCACCTGACACTGGGTGGTACTACCGCTTGACATAGTCTTGGAGACTGTGTCTAGTAGACGGAGCCATCGCCTGACCCAACTTTTGAGTTACTAAATGAGTCTTTCTCTTGGCTCAAAATAGCCTAAATTTGGGCCCAGTTGGCCCCTAATTGAGTTGGCCTAATTACATTCTAAACCGACTCAATTAGACTCTAAACTAACTTGATCTAGACATAATCGATTACAAGTGAATCCTATGTTGTATGACATGTCATTTGTTCATCCGACACTTCGTCTGATCCTTCGGTGTATTTTCCTCTCCTTCAATGTATTGCCCAATCGGCATGTTGACTCCTACAACTTCCGATCTCCTTAGCGTAATGTATAATCCTTTGACTCGATGCCCGAATTCACAGCACGAAGCCTTCTGCCGACACATCAACCGATCCTCCAATCCGACATCTAATCTTCTGACATATTTGCTTCGGCCCAACGTCCGATTCCTCCTACTTTAATCTATTTGCCTTTTCTGATCGAAACTAGTCCTGCGTCACTTAAACGCATATTAGATCACAAACACATCAATTGATTTTATCATCAAATTTCGAGATTCAACACCCTCCTCCATAGCATCAACATTTTAGTCATAACTATCAAGGCGGCTACTTCAATTATCCTCAACCTTGGCATCCTAAACATCCAAGTCAATAAATAGTTGTTTGCCAATTGTGTAACAAAGTCGGAGACTATACAAAAGTTTGTCGATCTCGACCCAAACTTCCTCCTCCATCACATCGGCTCTAAGCAAATCTCACAACTACTCCGAATACCAATCAACACAATTGGATTATGAACTCTAGCATATCCCATCACATCACCTCTGATCTACATAACTTGTCCATCCACAATAACTATGGTGAAAATGAAGATATCATCATCGGTAACGGTAAAAGAATTCTCCTTACTCATACTGGTTCCACATCGCTTAATTCACATAACATAACTTTTACACTCGATGATGTTTTGTGTGCACCTCACATCAAATAAAATCTCATTTTCGTTTCTCAATTCTGCCAATAAAATAATACCTCAATTGAATTCTTTCCTAACTCCTTTCTTGTTAAGGATTTGAGCACGGGGGCATCCTTGGTCCTAGGCCGGATAACATTTATGAGTGGCCATCAGTTACACAAATCACCCAGCCCATTGCCTACTCTTCCGTCGCAGCTCCAATTCATGTGTGGCATTGTTATCTTGGTCATCCCTCATCCTCTATCCAGTAAAAATTACTTTCTCATTTTTATCTTCCTACTCTTAAAACCAGTAGCATTATATCTTATTGTGATGCTTGTTTAAGCAATAAAAGTCGGACTCTCTTTTGGAATCTCCTCCATATCTTGTTCCGAACCTTTTGAAATTATTTATACTAATGTTTGGGGTCCTGCCCCAATCACTTCTTTTGACTAGTTTAGATTTTATGTCATTTTCATAAACTATTTTACTAAATATACATGGTTATACCCTCTCCATCATAAATCTGAAGTTTCAATAATTTTTTCCAACTTTAGAAGGTTAGTCGAGAACTTCTTTCAATCTATAATCAAAATAGTTTACTCTGATGGTGGCGATGAATATCAAGCCCTCACATCCTGTCTCTCAGCTTGTGGTATACAACACCTTAAGTCACCCCATATACTCCTCAACTAGTTGGTTCTGCTGAACACAAACATCGACATATAATTGAAATTGATCTCACACTCCTCCATTAAGCCTCCATGCCAACAACCTTTTGGTCTGATACCTTTCAAACTGCCATCTACCTCATCAATCGTATACTCACTCCAATCCTTCAATACTAGTCACCATAAAAAACTGTTTCACAAATCTCCAAACCTTCAAAAACTTAAAGTATTTGATTGTTTATTGTATCCATGGCTACATCCCTATGCCTCGCATAAGATAACATCAAAATCTAAGCCTTGCATTTTCATTGGATACTCTCTTGAACATAATATCTTTCGATGCTACGAACCCCAAACTTAAAAAGTCTTTATATCACATCATATTATTTTTGTGGAATCTACCTTTCTATTTCAAAACCCTGAGTCTCCTGCTATGTGCCCTACTCCAGCAATTATACATCACTGGAGTGCATCGCTGATCCCATCAAATGAGTCTCCCACAACACCACCCAGTCATTCTCCTCAGGATCTACACTATTTTCTTCTCCTGGTTCAACAGCTCCTCACTCCCTTCATTGCTTCTCTCCGTTCTTCATAAGGTTCCCCTACTACTGAAGTAATGCCCTCGGAAACACAACCACTACCTTTATCCTCTTCTAGGACCAGTGACATTGAAATACCTCCAACCCATGTTAGTACATCTCCACCGCCCATACCTACAACACAACTTATAGCCCCAAGACATCCAATGACAACACGCTTCAAAAGTAGTATCTTTAAATCACGACAAGTCCTTAACCTACATGCTATCACAAAATCCTCGTTAGAGACAAATGAACCTACCACAATTACTCAAGCCCAAAAATCTCTATACTGGCTTAAAGCTATGTGTGAAGAATATGATGTCCTTATCTACAATTCTATATAAAATCTTGTACCCTCTTATCCCACATAAAATATCAGGTGTAAGTGGGTATTTCGAATTAAGCAGAACCCAAATGGATCCGTTGCTAGATATAAAGCACATCTAGTGGCCAAAACATTTCATCAATGTCCTGATGTTGACTTCACAAAGACATTTAGTCCCGTTAAATCCACAACAATCTGACTTATTCTGAGTTTGGTCATCTCAAAAGGCTAGCATTTACGACAACTCAATATTAACAATATATTTTTACAGGGGACGCTAACTGAAAATGTCTTCATGTAGTAACGTTCTGGCTCTATCCACCCTCAATATCCAAAGGCATGTTTGTAAACTACAAAAAGCTATTTATGGACTTCGTGAAACTCCAAGAGCTTGGTATACTGAACTTGGCTCATTTTTGACATCAATTGGCTTTATCAATTCCAAGTCTAATACTTCGTTATTCCTACGACAACAAAATGGAGACACAATATATTTTTTGGTATATGTGGATGATATTATTGTTACGGGCAATGACCCCTTAGAGACTCGGGCTTTCCTAAAGCAATTGGTCGATTGATTCTTCCTAAAAGATCTAGGAACCTTGAGCTACTTTCTGGGAGTGAAAGCAACATTTACATCGTCAGGTCTCTTTCTATCACAAATAAAGTATATTCAAAATTTATTATCAAAAACAAACATGCAAGATGTAAAAGAGGTTATAACTCCATCTCTACTAATGAATCACTCAAGTTATGTAATGGAAGCCCTTCTATGGATTCTACTTAATACTCGTCCAAAATCTCATTTGCAGTCAATAAATTATCACAATTTATGCATTGACCATCTATTACGCATTAGTCTACGGTAAAACGAATTTTACAATATCTTAAAGGGACCCTCAATCATGGTCTTTTTCTTTACAAAAATGCTCCACTCCATCTCCATGCCTTTGCTGATGCTGATTGGAAAAGGAACTTTAATGATAGAACATCCACGTTATGGTATATTGTTTTCCCTGGAGCTACTCCAATCAGCTAGAGTTCTAAAAAATAAAAGACAGTCGCACGGCCTACAACTGAAGCTGAATACTATGCCATCGCCACCGTCACTACTGAACTCAATTAGATCACAAATCTACTAAAGGAACTCAACGTCAACTCCACCGTTACTCCTACAATATATTGTAATAATGTTGAAGCTACTAACTTATGTCCTAATCCAGTGTTCCACTCTCGCATAAAACACATTGTTATCAACTTTGTAATTACATTTCATATTTTATCAAAACACATCTTTTAACATTTTACCCTACTCAGACCGGTAAAGTTCATTGAATAAGCTTGCAAATTCAAGGTCCCAATCCCATGAATGTAGATTTCTTCTACTCCACCAAGCTCCATAAACACCTTGTGAATTGGAGGTGCCAATGTCATTCAAGTAGATCCCTTCAATGAACAACTTCGATCTTCAAATGTAAAATCATTCGCGACAAGCTCAACAAAAAGGTAACATAAAACATTTAATAGAGAGGAAGATCATCACATTTCACATTCCAAAAACATGGGAAGTAGCAAAGCAAAAGCAAGGCACGAAAGCAACATCACTTGCTCAACTCATCGAGCGGGATGGCTGCCCAAACCTATACGCGAACGATCCGGTCCTCCAATACTCCGCCTCCCCCTTCCACCCGCCGTCATCAAAGTTCTGAGCATAGCTGTCGGAGTCGTAGCTGGCCGTACGCCGCGCCTTCACCCTGGTCATCAGGCCAGCCCAGGTGACCCTCCTCGCGTGCATCGTCGTCCACCGGCGTCGACGGACGTAGAGCCCCGCGGCCTCCACAGCCGCGCGTTTCACCATCACCCATGCTGTGGACGGAGACCCGCTTCTCGTGAGCCTGTTCTCCCGCGGCTTCTGGTATAAGAAGCCCAATGATCGGTGCCAGTGGTTCCCTCTTCTTTTTCTTATCGATACATGGGAAGAGAGAGAGAAAACGACAGATTGGCAAGAGAGACATCTCAAAGCCACTATTGCAGGGACTCAGCTCGGCTACGTGACAACCATAAATCGACCAAATTGTCCCTGCGTCCGGCCGTCCGCCTCATGTTGTTGCAATACTCAACAACGTTAAGTGGGCTCCAGGACAACTGGGCCCACTTTGTCGCACATCATAGTCTAGAAATTACGTGGTCAGTATACAGCCCATGTCAACCATGCAACTTAACATGGTTGGGCAGTCATGCAAGACCCTTCACCTCCTTTTATATCCGATGGACATATATGCCCCCCTATGCGATCCCTTCACCTCCTTTTATATCCGATGTAGTCAAGTCGTTCATAGTGAAAAGAACGGTCGCCTCCTTAAACCCTTCGCTTCAAAACCCTAATATGACGGCCGTCTCACTCCTACGCCGATCCCTCCGCCTCCACCTGTGCCCCACTCTCTTCCGCCGCCACGGCCGCTCTCTCTTTACATCCTCCCCTCTCGCCGCTTCCTCTGCTCTCTCGCTTTCTCCGAGCCATGGAGCGATTCCGCGGGGCCTTAGGCCGCCACCCTCTCTTCTCTTTCCTCGTTTTGCTTCCTCCAACATCTCCGGGGACGAGAACCTCAAGCGGGTGATCGAATCCGAGATCCAGTGCGCACAGGAGTTGGAAAACCACGGCCAGGTAACCTTGACGTTAGCTTGTGTCTTTTCCCCCTCTTTGGTTCCAATCCTTTTCTACAGAGATGAGATTAACTAACGATTTGGGTCGACGGATTCCTGGAGTCGTCTAATTCTTTTTCTTCTTTACCCTTTTTTTGCGAAGAATATTTGAATTGCTTGCAAATTATCGATTGTGTTCTGCTTGTTTATTTTCATGATCCGATTCTGCACTCCGTTGGTTTTCTTTATTCAGAAATCGATGATGAAGCTAAAATTGAGTTTTTGTTCAGCAAGATTCTGTTGAATTTTATCTTGTAAAACATGTTTCTTCATAAAGAATTTGATTGCAGCAAAGGGATCATCTGATAGTTGATATAAGAGATTTCAGTAGGATTTATTAACTAGACATAAGATCATGGGGAGATGTTTGTTAGCTTATACATATTCTTAGAGATGGTAGCAGTATAGGTGATCTGGGATTCTATTATGTTCGCCAACTTGAGCAGGTAATCAAACTGTCTACGGTAGGTGCTATTGTCCAATTTGCCTTCATGTGTTTTGCTCAAACTCGGTTTGGTACATTTTAAAACTAAGTTCTAGTTTCTTATTAGGGTTGATTGGATCTGGTTTTCAACATTATTTATAGGTAGTAGTTAGTTACCATCCTTTTGTACTAATTTTTGTGAAATTGATTAATGTACTACTTTTAGTGATTCAACAAGTAGTCACTTACCTTTTGTGATTGACTATTCAATTGCTGACTTGTTGTTTTGCTTGATTTGTACCCCTTAATAAAATGCTTATTTGCTTTGTTTAGGAAGTGGATGTCCCAGAGAAGTTCCCTTTCGAGATTATTGATAGTCCTGGTGATCAGGCAGTCTTCCTCAAACGAGAGTTTGCTGGTGAGAACATCCAAGTCACGGTCTTGATGAATTTTGATGAGCAGAATGACATGGAGGAGAATGATGAAGATGATGGGGATGATGAGAGTAATGAAAGTTCCATGGAGCCAAGCGTATCTTTGGTTGTAACAATTGATAAAGGGGAGAGTTCTTTGTTGGAGTTTTGTTGCAACGTCAACGCTCATGAACTTGAAATTGAGAGCATGGTCATCAAGAAACGTGATGACCCTGATGACCAAGGAGCGTATCAAGGCCCTGAGTTTTCGTAAGTTTTGTCCCTTTATGCTCTTTGCATTTGTTATATATTGCATATTCTTAGGGAGTTGGTCTTGACTATTGACTGAATTTCTGCCATCAGCACAAAAATAAAACATGTTTTGTATGATTATAATCTTGACTTTTGATTGAGTTTTTCCATTCAGCACTATGTATGAGAATAATCTATTAAGAAGACTTTTGAGTGAATTTTAACATTCAGCACAATGTAGAGCATTTTCTTGAATCTGTCTGAGGAGCAGTGATTGAAGAGGACCTCTATGAACTAAGGAAAATAACTTAGGTTCCTCAATTGTACAACTAAATAGTTTTAATATTGCGGGATACTGAAACATAATGTGCCATAATGCTTTTTCTGGAAATCCAGAAATGCAGAATTTTTTTTTTTTAAATTGAGGCATTATTATATGATAAATTCATATTTGTTCATGTAAGATGGTTTGAATAGTTGAATTTTGCCTTTTGCTTCCAAGATTTGCAATGTTGAATTGCCTTTATCAGTAACAATTCATGAATTATTAGATCCTTGTGGTAAAAGCAGGGAAGTATATGTTAGTGTTGCTCTAAAGGTGCCCTATTGCAGGAAAGTCTATGTCGCATCCCCGATTGCTGGGATTTACCATTGGTTGTTTCCTTTTTGGAATATCAATAGAAAATGATGCCCTGATATTCGCTCTCTGTGGCTGCAGGGATTTGGATGAGAACCTACAGAAGGCTCTGCACAAATACCTTGAAGTTAGAGGTATCAAGAGCTCCCTGTTTGATTTCTTGCATGAGTACATGTTGGCCAAGGATGAAAGAGAATATTTGACATGGTTAAAGAACATGAAAGAATTCGTCGCCAAGTGAGACATCTTACTATTGGGGAGATGTGTGACTTATGCCTATCATTTAAAGCTGCTGTTTTCAATTGTTTTCCTTTTTTCTCCATAACATTTTGATTAGTCCGGGAGGGATTTTGAGGAATTTACGTCGCCTTTTGTATTCTCACTTTCTTTTGAATTTACAATAATTGAGAGTTAAAAATGACAGCAGATTGCTACTGTAGTGTGTCCTCCATGGTTAGTCAATTATGGTATTTGATCCAAGTTAAATTGGTACATGACATTGTCCGTTTTGGTTCAAGCTTTATGTAGGATGAGAATTGAGGACATAACGTACTGAATCATTTTGAAAAATGGATTGCATGGTTAATCTGATTATAGTAATGTCTGTTAATCTGTTTCTTGTGAATCTGTTTCTTTCTATATTGTCTGTTAATCTGATTATGATGATATGTAAACGCAAACTCTGCTTCGACCTATTTACTCTCAGTGAAGATGGATGATTGCTTTATACAGTTGGTAGAAATATGAGTTCCACTCCCGTTGTGGCATCAATTCTTGTTTGAATGATGCGGTGGATTGCTGGTAAATACTCACTCTTCCGCATCAGGTTAAGGAATGTGCATGTAGCTCTCTCTATGGATGTTCAGTGTATTTTCTTGTCGCTTGTGAAAGTATGAATTCACAATTGTTTTCCTTGTTTTCAATTAGAATATTACTTGCTTGCCTCAAATACGAGCGGTCGACACCCGTAGAAGACATTTGTTCTGTTCTTTTATATTCGTCGTTTTAACCTGTAGAAGACATCTCAGTTTTTACCCCAAGTCTTGTGATTCTTCTGGTGGCGTTTTTCGAAACAACAGTTTTCATGTTCGTCATGTTTTAGTTCTTGGCTTTAGCATTTTCGAATAACAGCCGACAAATTTTAGTGTGCGGGGGGTGGGGTGATGGAGGTCTTTGGCATCGTCCGTCGTATGATTCTAGTTTGGGCGAATCCATTGGATTTTCTTTTTTTTTTTTTCATATTTTCTAAATTTTATTACCTAATTATTATAATTTTTTATAGTATTTAGCTACATCTTATGAATCGGTCCAATTTTCATGTATATAACTTATATTATTAGTTATAGCATTTCTGAATGGATGATTTTTTTAAAAAATATTTATATTTTGATTTTTTTAATCATTACCTACTCATTTAATTTCTTTCGAATAATACTTTTTAATATAAAAAATATTCAAAATATCTCTCAAAATTTTTTTTGTCAATTTTTTTGTTTATTTTTTATTAATTTTAGATTTAAAATGCTTTTATTTGACTTGTGTATAGTGTTTTTCAATAACGTTATATTATTTTTATTAAGGTAGTGAGATAAATGCTATTAAAAATACTATTGTGTGTGTGTGTTTTTTTTTTTGTTATCATTGCTCGTAGATAATTATGATATCATATTTTTAATCTTATAATTGGTTGAGGCTAGCAATCTATTTGGATCATTTATAATGTTTTTTATTAGGTTTTATGATATTTTAATTGTAATGACTAAAATATTATAATAAGTTAATTTTATATTTATATTTTGATGATGTTGTTCTTAAACTATTATAAATATCAATTTGAATTTAAGTATAATATATCAAATAATTTTTTATTTCATTTGATTCATCGATGGTGTTTTCAAGTAAGCTTTATAAGATTTTTATTATGATGGTCAAAACATTTTAATAGGTCAAAATATCCTAATAGGTGAAAAGATTTTTAAAGGGTCGTTTGAGTATTTTTCAAATTATGAGCATTGTTTAAAAAAAACAAAATAAGGGTATTGATTAAAAAATACCTAAAATCTCTTTTTTTCTAATAGGATAATAATGCTTTTGATGCTTTCATCAAAATACTATAAATCAATTCAAAAACTTAAAACATGGCAAATTAATTCAATATTCAATAGAAATCAACTCATATATAAAAAATAATTTTAAATAATTATCTTTATTAGATAAATCGATTCAAAAACTTAAAACATGACAAATTAAATCAGTACTCAATAGAGATTAACTTATATATATATAAATATGATTTTAAATATTTTTCCTTATTCGATTATTAATAAAAATAACAAAATATGAAGATATTTTAAAAATATTAAAAAAATATTAAAGCTGTTCATTCTATCGATCTACCAAAAAGGACTGAGGTTCTGTCCTATCTTATCAACGATATTTTAGAGAATATAAAAAAAAGATCAATTAAAAATATAATAAAGAATATCTCTTAAGAAAAGTTCAAAAAGAATGGGTTTTTTTTTTTATTTGACCATTTAAATTTAAAGCGTCGTTTCTCCGTCACAGAAAATTTAATACTGCACTTGAAACAAGTAAGAGCAGCCCACCGTATGTTGTCGATGTTTAAACATCAGCTCAAACACTGCGGGTTCGCTGGATGTGGATAGCTAGCTCTCACGGTGTTGTAAACGATCGATGAGATATAGATTTGACACTACTTTTGTCTTCATCCCGCCCATCCATCGGTGCAAGTTCGTGTTCACGCGCTACTACGTCTTTTCTTCCGCCGTACAGCCACGATCACATTACGAGCACCTTTGACTGCGACAGGGCAATGACCGTTCGACTAAAGATATTGTCCGATAAAAAAATATATATTATAATAAAAAATTTTAAAAGATATTTTTGATAGAGAGAAACTCTCCTGATAATAACTTATGCTAGATGGATAGATTACGATCTCTCTCAACCTCCTTAATTCAAGTCTCGTTAAAAGGTATTATCACATAGAAATCCTTTTTAGATGACATCGAAAGGTATGCATCGTAAATCTGATCTAATATTATTTAATTTCAATTATGACATAAAAGTTTTTTCATATTGCAAATAGCATATTACATATTTTATACTTACAATTGGTATCAGAGCCTAGGTTCTTGAGATCAAATACGTTAGATTTGTTATTTTTGTCTACGATGCTTCAACGATTTGTATATTTTATCAATCTAAATTTCTATCTACTCTGTCTTATCACTTGATTGCGAGTGATGTTAGATTCTTTGTAACGTGATCTTCGATGATTGCGAAGTAGCAACGATCACTATGCAGCACTATTACCAACCTTGCTGCATACGATCGACGGATCTGCAGGCGATAGCGGCTATACCGGGCAACGTGAACATCGCAACAGCAACAGCGACCACGGACAACTGTAAAGTGACAAGCCGTACTATCATAAACGGTCATCGCGCACCCGTAACAACTTCGTTCAATGAACCGTACGTTGCTTTTACATACTTTTACCGAGACATGACAGCATGTTTTGCCTTAGTTTTGTATGTTTTTGCTTGTAAAAATGCATGTTCGAACAGGTTGTAGTGCTGCAATGCGATTGCTCGTCGCACTGGGCCGAACTGCCCAAAATTGCTTCATTTTTACATGCCACGACTTAGTTTTTATAAGCCGCAACTACACACAAAACGTCAGTCATCTCAGCACCTTGGAACCCCTCGGGTGACATAAGATTGGATGGGGCTTCGGTATATTATCAGGCATTGAAAAATCTTCATAAGTTCCCACGTTAATTTGATGAGAACTTGCCTTCGTGCCCGACATCCAGTGAGCAGTTGTTTGTGGACTTGCAGCTGCTCATTCTACCTTCTAAAGTCATTGTTTTCTCCTTCCTCTATTTTCTCTCTTCCACTCAAGGTGCTTGCTGAATTGCTTGTAAAACTTCCCTCTTCGCGAGACGTCAGGACTAATCCGTCGCTCGTTTTCAATCTAATCAACTTTATGTTTTATAGGTCCTTCGGGACCTATACGAGATTGCAACTAGGCTGAACCTTTGTGGACGTATATGTCGCAAGGGTACCTTATGACTTAGGTAATCCCAGCTAAGTCTAAGGAGTTGGCGCAAGGGTGCTTCACGAATTCGGCAACTTCAGCTAAGTTCGTGACTTTGCCGCAATGGTGCCTCATGACATAGGCAATTTTGGCTAGGTCCATGACATTGTGGTATCAGAGCAGGCAAGAAATTTGAGGAAGCAACGAAGAAACTTCGCAATCTTGCCATGGCCAAGCATCGTGGTGAATCGAGCAAGGTGGGGCAAGCCAGACCATTGCCCCAAGCAACCGTAGGTGGGCTACAAGTACAAACTCGCTCTCATGTTGGTGGAGCTGCATTGGAGGACCATGGTAGTGAACATGATGAGTGAGAAGTTGGCTACTCTTTGCGAGCAGAGGAGGTGCAATTTGGAGCACCAATTGGGAAAAAGAGTCATAAGGAGAGACTCACAATGACGGAAACCCGCTTGGATGTTCTTAAAGCGAGCTTGGAGGAACTCTACCATGGCCAACGAAGGCTTCTCGAGGTAAAGAGCTCGTAAGAAGAAGTTGAATCTCGAATCGACAAGGTTAAGGCCCTAGTCGACCGACTATCAGACGACACCAAAGACTCTGTGCAACATCTGCACGAAGTCGTGGTGGAACTCACTTCCAGGGTGACCATGCTCACTAGGGCACTGAATGCGGAAGGAAGCAACACCCACGTTGCACCGCCACAAAACTTGAGGGCACTCGAGCTACATTGTTATGGAGGTGCTAGAGATGCTAAAGAGCTTGAGAATTTTCTGTTTGACATGAAACAATACTTTCGAGCTACAATGCCTGATTCTGAAGAAACCAAAGTTTCGATAGCTACCATGTATTTGAATGGAAGTTTGGTGGCAAACTCATTGGGAGGAGATCCAACAAGGTTGGTGTCAAGTGGACACATGGGAGGATTTAAAGTGGGAGTTGAGAACTCAGTTTCTACCTGAGAACATAAAGTTCATCGCAAGGAGGAAACTAAGACAACTCAGCTAAAGTACTTCAATTCGAAACTACGTGAAACAATTTTCTGCACTAATGCTGGACATACAGGACATGTCCGAGAAGGATAAGCTGTTCAGCTTCTTCAATGGTTTGAAGCCTTGGGGTTATCAAGAACTGCATCTAGGGAATGTCACCGATGTGATCGGGGCAATTGCTGCCGTAGAAAGGCTCATCGACTTTGTTACCTCTGAGGACCTGGGAAAAAGGAAACAATATTTAGGAAATCACCCCCCAAAATATTCTTGAGGGAAGGAGCCCGGGGGCAAATAAAGGAAGAAGAGTTCCCACAAAGGGCCAAGCTCAAAAGGCAAGGCCCTAAAACCTGGTGGATGCTTCTTGTGCGGAGGGCCGCACATGGTGAGAGAGTGCCCATAGAAGCAAACACTCAATGCCTTAACAGCTTCTATCCATCCCCCCAAATCGGACAAGGGCAAGGCTGTCGCTCTTAGTTCGAGTAGTTTAGAATCCAACAGCGACGATGAGGAGTTGCAAGGACCCCGGATATGAGCAATGCATTTGTTGAATGCTATGCAGGGTTAAGTGGAGGAGAACATGAAGGCAAGGCCACAAAATGCAGAAAGCAACGAGCTGATGTACGTAGACATTAAGCTCATTGGCCAAACGACCCATGTGATGGTGGACACGAGTACTACCCACAACTTTATTGCCGACCGAGAAGTAAAGCGACTTGGGTTGATCTTGAAGAAGAACCCAAGTTGAATGAAGGCGGTGAACTCGAAGGCCAAGCGAATCTCCAAGTTGGCAAAGGGAGTTCCCATCAAGATCAGAACGTCGAGCGGGAGTACTAACATGATAGCGGTGCCACTGGACAACTTCCAAGTGATTCTTGGAATGAAGTTCATGCACGCAACGAAGTTGGTGTCAATGTCGTTCCTAAACTCCCTATGTATGATGGGAGGTGATGACCCCTATGTGGTTCTTGTCTCTCGGAGAGGAACTAGGAAACTCCCAACAGATATCGGCATTACAACTAAAGAAAGTGGTACGAAAAGGTGAATTAACATTTGTGGCTACTATAAAGCTAGAGCCACTCGACATGGAGGCCATTCATGAACCTATTGTGTTGGCTAATGTGCTGAAGGAATTCACAAATATTATGTCACCCGAGTTGCCGAAGACTATTGCCATGCAGAGGCGTTGATCATCATATCGAGCTGGAGCCAAAAGTGAAGCCTCCAGTGAGACTACCATACTGCATGCCCCCTTCTGAGTTGGCAGAACTTAGAAAGCAATTAGATGAACTGCTAAGCGATAATATCATCTATAGTTCTAAAGCACCATTCGGAGCTCTAGTTCTCTTCCAAAAGAAACAAGACGGGAGCGTCCGACTATACGTCGATTATCGAGCAATCAACAAAGTGATGATGAAGAATAAGTATCTCATCCCACTCATCGCGGACTTGTTCGATCAATTAGACATAGTCAAGTATTTCTCCAAACTCGACCTCTGATCAGGGTACTGGCAGGTGCGTATTGCTGAAGGCGACGAAGCAAAGACTACTTGCGTGACCAGGTATGGAGCGTTTGAGTTCTTGGTGATGCCTTTCGACTTAACCAACGCTCCGACCACGTTATGCTATCTTATAAACCAACTATTCAAAGAGTATTTGGATAAGTTTGTGGTCGTCTACTTAGACGATATTGTTGTCTATAGCCAAACGCTCGAGGAGCATGTCGAGCACATTCGGACAATTTTCAAGATTCTCAAGGAGAACACTTTATTCGTGAAAAGGGAGAAGTGCTACTTTGCTCAAACGGATATCTTATTCTTGGGGAATTGAATCGGTGATGGCTCCATTAGGTTGGACAAATCAAATGTGCAAGCTGTTGCGGAATGGTGAACCCCAAAGAAGGTGCCAGAGCTGAGATCCTTCCTTGGTTTCGTCAACTACTATTGACGCTTCATAGTGGGGTACTCGAAGCGTGCAACTGCACTAACGGAGTTGCTGAAGAAGGAGCAGTTTTGGAGGTGGTCTGATAAATGTGAAGCTGCATTCCAAGATATGAAGGCTATTGTGTTGGAAGAATCGGTGCTCAAATTATCGGACTATGGGGAGCCATTTGAAGTCCATACAGATGCTTCAGACTTTACTATTTGAGGAGTACTCATGTAAGAGGGTTACATAGTGGCCTACGAGAGTCACAAGCTCAACGAGACCAAGCGACGGTATCCGGTGCATGAGAATGAGATGACAACAATGGTCCACTATCTATGAGTTTGGCAGCACTACCTTCTTGGATCGCGATTTGTGCTGAGGACAAATAACATCGCTTTGAGATATTTCCAAACTCAAAAGAAACTCTCCCCAAAGCAAGCACGATAGCAGGACTTCCTAGCTGAGTTTGATATGGAAATGGAGTACAAGCCCGGAAAAGAAAATGCCATGGCCGATGCATTGAGCCGGAAAGTGGAAGTGAATGCCATACAATTAGAAGGCAGAGGCCAAGCAAGTCAGTTGCACTCCACTTTTCTTTCCAAGATCAAGGATGCTAGTCATAGGTGCCCAGTAAGCCAATCACGTGAGTGATGACACGTGTGACTTGATACGGAATCATTTTGCTTATTATATTTTAGCATTTATTACTTTATATTGACTATTACATATATGCTTGTATATATTGTGATGTCCTTGGATCTATACAATGAGAATCAAATCGTGATGAGATCACGATAATGAGACCGATTCACCTTTAAACATAGATCCTAAATAATCCCAGTCATAGGTTACTCGATAGGGACATCGAGATAACCAAACAGACTAGTATGCTGTATACTCATTCATATGATAGATGCAGCTGGTCTCATAGCTGCTTGTGTGGGGACACTAGGGATACAATATAGGTACTCATTGGAGAATGAGTTCACTAATTGATCCGCTTACAGAATCCTAGATGGTTGATGATGCCTCATTGTCAGACAGCGATTTTATAGTCCCAGTGGTGTATCTGGTCCTTAGACTTGAGACACCAAGGATGTCTTGTATGAGTGCTCCATTCTTTGATACCAGACTTATAGGTTTGGATGTCTCAGATCTAGTACAGTTGGTCATTGTGAGTAGCAGTCGACCTTACGAGGGCTATTGAGTGTCGATAGAGGATCATCCACTCTCAGCGTCATGAGAGCAATATCCTATGTATTCTTGCTCAAACAAATCCCTGGCCAGGATCATTCGGATTGAGAGAGAAAGAGTTCTTCGGGAGAATTCGATTAGAGCGAGACTCGAGTAGAAACCGTTTGGGTAAAAACCGTATGGGTCTGACAGCACCATACCCGGTATACGGTCTCTAGGATATTAGATGGATGATGGACTATAGGTACATGGTAACTGAGGACAGACAGGTCCAATGGATTAGATTCCCCTGTATCGTCTGGGGACTACAGCGTAGTGGCATAGTAAGTCCGAAGTTGATGAGTTGAGTGAATTATTATGGAGATAATAATTCACTGAGCCAGAATGAGTTCTAATATGTATGGCTCACGGCCAGCTCGATATTGGGCCTAGAGGGTCACACATATATGGTAGGCATTGCGATGAGTAGAGGTTCGGATATGAGATATCGTCGAAGCCCCTATCTTATTGGATATCCAATAAGCCCCTGAATTATTGGATCCTATGGATGAGATCCAATAAGAGCCCATAAGAGATTATTGGATAGAGATCCACTAATATAAGATGCTTGGGTAGTTAGATAGAGATCCAATACCCAATATGGGAGGATCCATTAGGGTTAAGTTGATAAGAGACCTCTATAAATAGGAGGGATTCAGTGGTTTATAGGCTAGAGCCTTTGCTTACCTCTCCTATTCTCCTCCCCCTCTCCACCTCTATAAACAGCAAGTCTGGAGTTTTGAGGAGTATTGTCGCAGCCCTACTGTGTGGATCACCGCTAAAGAAGAGGACGCTTGACCTCCTTCACCCTCTCCTAGAGATCTACAAGGATTCAGGGATATACGATCTCCCTAGATAACACAATTTACTCTATACGCAGTTTTAAGTTTCACGAATTTTTGCGTATCTTCACACGACGACGAACATCTCTTTGGGAATAAAGGATTTTGTTTTTGTTCTTCCGCTGCGTATGTGATGTCGCCTCCAAGATTTTCCAACAAAGGATGGACTGTACAATGATCCTCAGGCAATAACCCTGATGCAACTCATCAAAGAAGGCAAGGCATGATAATTTTAGGTCTTGGAGGGACTCATTTACACAAAAGGGAATAGGATTTATGTTCCTCAAGTGGACAATCTGAGGCGTGAACTCTTAAAAGAGTGTCACAATTCCCTTTGAGTTGGACATCCGGGTATTCATAGAACGTTGGCTCTCGTGGAGAGGGCTTTCTACTGGCTGACGATGAGGACTGATGTATGTTGAATCTCGTATTTTGATGATGAAACCACTTGATATGTGTTTATGTTTTAATCTGCATTTTGAGTAACGCAGGATGCTTCGATCAGGATGAGACAATTAAAGCAGGAAGAATCATGTTGTGCCGGAGAAACATGTCAGAAGATTGGACGTCGGGCCGGTGGATCGGGCCGTGGATTCGGGCATTGGGCCAAGAAGAGCGGATATTGTGCCAAGGACATCGGAGTTGCGGAGTCAACTGGCCGATTGGGCAATAGGCCGCACGAGAGGACGATGCGCCGAAGAATCGGACGAAGCGTCGAGGGACCAATGACATGCCGGACAACTTGGTTAATTGCTTAGGATTAATTGTCTCGATTGAAGTTTTGTTTTAAGTGTGCAGGATTAACTACGATAAAAGTAAGACATGCAGCAGGAGTTGCACCGGAGTCAAGACTATGATCACGTTGGGAGTTCGAGAGTTCAACGGAAGTCCGGACGGTCGTCGGAGGTTCTGCCGGAACAAATCCGAGAAGTCCTGGAGCTTGCCAAAGAAGCTCGTCGGAACTCGCCAAGTGGATCGTCGCAAGTCCAGGAGTTTGCCGGAAGTCCGCAGGAGCATCGCCGAAGGTTCGTCGGATGTTCACCGGAAGATCGCCGGAAGAAGCGATTGACGCATCGAAGCAAGCTGCAGTATATGCCTTAAGAAAGGTCGTAGTTAGCACAATGATTAAGTTAGAAATGGGAGGTGATCCCATTAACTTAATCTTGGGGCAATTGGGCCCCTGAAAGACACAAATTAGGCCGAATGGATCAGCCCATTCGGACCCAGAACTTTGGCCAGCGGTGGCACCGCCCGAGCTCAGTTTCCGAGCTCTGGCTGGGCGGTGCAACCGCCCCTGACAAGAGGTTGAACCGCCTGAGCTCGGTCTCCGAGCTCTGGCTGGGCGGTGCAACCGCCCATGTCAGGAGGTTGAACCACCCAGGGCTCAGTCTTCGAGCTCTGACAGGCGGTGCAACCGCCGCAGTCAGGCGATGCAACCGCCTGATCCCGGAATTCCGGGATTTGATCGTTTTGAGCTCCAAATTTGAACTGGGTTGGGGCCTATAAATACCCCACCCATTCAGCACTGAAAAGATACAGACACACACCGAATTCTAGATCTTTTCTGTGATTCTAAGAGCTCAAATTTGTGTTAAATCCAAAAGTTCTCCTCTTTCTGTTCTTCAAGTCTTGAGTTGTAAAGAGAGGAGAGAAAGATTCTGTAAGGGTTGTCTCCTGAGCCCGTCAAAAGGAGTGAAACCGTAAAAGGGCAGTTGGCCTTCGCCTATTGAAGGAAGGCCTCTAGTTGACGTCGGCAACCTCGTCGGTGGAGGAAGCCAAAAGTGGAGTAGGTCAAGACTGACCGAACCACTATAAATCTCTGGTTTGCTTTTATTTTGAGCACTTTATCATTACTGCAAACCTCCCACATAGCTACTGCTCTCTGCGCTTTTACGAACAAGCCTCTAAGCTCTGATCTTTCCGAATCTGCATTCAAACGCAAATCGGTGTTTTCGTATGATCTTTAAATTGCAGTTTAAGTTTACGTTTTGATTCTATCTACAACTGCAAACTGTCTCCTGCGCTTTTACGAACGAGTTTCTAAGTTCAGATCTTTTCAAAACTGCGTTTTAGACGTAAACTGAATTTAGACGCAAACTACGTTTAGACGTAAAACTACGTTTAGACGCAAACTGCGTTTAGACGTAAAACTACGTTTTAGACGCAAACTGCGCTTAAACGTAAAACTGCGTTTTAGACGTAAACTACGTTTAAACGTAAAACTACGTTTTAGACGTAAACTGCGTTTAAACGTAAAACTACGTTTTAGACGTAAACTAAGTTTAGACGTAAAACTGTGTTTAGACGCAAACTACGCTTAGACGCAAACCGCGCTTAGACGCAAACTGCGCTTAGACGCAAACAGCGTTTAGACGTAATCTGCTTTTAGACGCAAACTGCATTTAGACGCAAACTGCGTAAACTACGCTTTGACGCAAACTGTGTTTGGACGTAAACTGCACTTAATCATAAGTGATCTTAGAATCAGCTTTTGCATCAAAATAGTCTTAACGAACGAACGCAGCTTTCGTTTTTAATCACTGAAAGATTT
>LVTN01000543.1:110509-130754 GCA_001649415.1 Musa itinerans | reverse complement strand
GCCTCACTTGCCAATAAGACAAGGTGGAGCAACAAAAGCCGATGGGACTTTTGGAGTCGTTGCCCGTACCAGAAAGGTCGTGGGAGAGCATTTCCTTGGACTTCATATCAAGCTTGCCGGTAGTAGAGGGACTCAGATTGATACTCGTGGTGGTCGATTGATTTTCAAAGTATGCAACTTTCATTGCTACACCCCTACACTGTTCAGTAGAGGAGGCAACTAAGCTGATGATGAAGAATGTGGTGAAGTATTGGGAAGTCCCACATAATATCATCAATAATCGAGATGCTTAGTTCTTAGGATGATTCTGGATTGAGCTCTTCAAATTGTTATGGTCTAAGTTATACTTCTCCACAAGCTTCCACCCCCAAACGGATGGCCAAACTGAAAGGATAAACTCACTCCTTGAGCAATATCTTTGGTACTATGTGAGTGCCAACCAACGAGATTGGGTGAAGCTGTTGGACATAGTCTAATTCTCCTATAACTTGTAGCGGAGCTCTGCGTCCAACAAGAGCCCCTTCGAGATCATCACAGGATAACAACCGTCAACTCCTCACACCTTAGCTATTGGGTATACTGGGAGTAGTCCGTCAGCATATCACTTTGCAAAAGAATGTCACCGAAATGCAGATATTGCACGGGCTTCACTCCAATTATTTAGGAATAAAGTACATAAAGGATTGGTGCGCAAGTATAAAGGGTCCTTCCCAATTATCAGCATGGTGGGCAACGTCTCCTACAAGTTGCAGTTGCCGGCATGGCTCAAAATTCATAATATTTTTCACGCTAACAACTTGAATGCCTACCACTCAAATCCACAAGATGCTTCCTGAAGTGTTCCAACTCGGCCACCTCCCACCAGAGCCTCCTACAAAAAGCGAGTTGAAACCATTTTAGCATATCGCAAGATAGAGCTACCCAATGGTACTGAACAGACCGAGTACTTGGTGAAGTGACGAAAGCTTCCCTGAAATGAAGCTAATTGGGAGCCTGAAGATGCCCCACGACATGAAGACATAGTCATCAACAACTACCAACAAGCGTCGACGAGGGTGTCAACAGTTATCACAATTGACAGCTTTAAGAAAATCTCAAAGGAAAAGGAAATATGTCATTTCTAATGATTATGTGGTATATCTATAAGAATCAAATTCTGATGTAGGAATAAAAAGAGATCCCTTATCATTTTCACAAGCTATAGAAAATAACGATTCTAAAAAATGGTATGATACAATGAAAGAATAGTTAAAATTAATGAACCATAATGGTGTTTGGGAACTCATTAAATTGTTCAATAATTGTAAAAGAGTCGGTTGTAAATGGATCTTTAAAACAAAATACGACTCGACGAGCAATATCGAACGATATAAAGCCAAATTTACAATCAAAATTTTTTCTCAAAAAGAAGGCATTGACTACAACGAGACATTTTCTTCAGTTTCTAGAAAGGACTCATTGAGAATCGTCATAGTATTAGTAGCTCATTATGATCTTGAGTTACACTAGATAGATATGAAAATAACATTTCTGAATGGAGTTTGGATGAGGAAATCTATATGGAACAACCTAAAGGATTCATAGAAAAGGAAAAAGAAAGTTGGGCTTATAAACTTAAAAAATTCATTTATCACCTTAAATAAGCTTCTAGACAATGGCATATAAAGTTTCATGATACTATTACTTCCTTCGGATTTAAGAAAAATATTATTGATCAGTGCAAATATCTGAAGGTAAGTAGGAGCAAGTTTATTATATTAGTCTTATTTGTGGATGATATTTTACTTCCTAGTAATGATCTTGGTTTATTGCATTAAACCAAAATATTTCTTAGCAAGAACTTTAAGATGGTTGATATGAATGAGATAACCTATGTTATTAACATTGAGATATTCAGAGATAGATCTCAATAATTATTAGGACTGTCTTAGAAAGAATATATTAATCATATTTTTGAGAGATTTAATATGTAGCTTTGCCCAGCCAATGATACAGCTATTACTAGAGGTGAAAATTTCAGCCAAAACTAGTGCCCAAAAATGACTTAGGAATGAATCAAATAAAAAATATTCCTTATGGGTGCGTAATTGGAAGCCTATTATATGTTCAAACATGTATAAGACCATATATTAGTTTTACAATTGCAATACTCGGTAAATACCAGAGTAACCCAAGAATGGAACATTGTAAAGCTACAAAAAAAGTAATAAAATATCTGCAAGGGATGAAAGATTATATACTCATATATAGGAGATCAGATCAACTTAAAATGATAGGATATTCAAATGCTGATTTTGGGAATTGCCTTAACAATAGGAAGTCTACGTTAGGATTTATATTCATGTTAGCTTGTGGGGCAATTTCTTGAAAAATTATAAAGTAATCGCTTATTGCATCATTAACAATGGAAGCTGAATATGTGGCATGCTTTGATGCTACAAATTAAGCTTTATGGCTACAAAATTATATCTTAGGACTTGGTATGGTTGACTCAATTATCAAGGTGTTGAAGATATTTTGTAGTAATACCGTAGCAGCTTTCTTCTCTAAGAATGATAAATACTCTAGTGGTTCCAAGCATATCGAAATAAAGTACTTGGTAGTTAGAGAAAGAGTCTAGAAATAAAAAGTGTCAATTGAGAACCTAAGTACCACTGTGATGATTGCTTATCTATTTACTAAAGCTTTCTAGTATAAAGATTTAAAAAAAATATTCTTAAAATGGGACTTGTGAGCAAGCCATAAAAGATATAGTAATGTATGTTTAGGTGGATGCTATTATTGATATTTCTTTTACATAATTAAAATTATTTGTTTCTGCTATTCTGTTTATATTTATGTTTATGTATATTATGGTTGAATGCAATAACAGGATTATCTTGACAAGATAAATTACACGGGTCATTATGAACTATATAAGGAAAGACTAATAATATTGTGGTACATAGAAAGAAGTGTGAAATTGATGGCATACAACCGCTATGATTCGCATTGATAGTTGGATTGAATATAATATTATTGTACTTATTGGACTTATTGGCTTATTTTTAAAATTCATGAGCACATATAAAATGCTTTTTAAATTTTTTTTAAGAATCCAATTAGGTAAAATTATTTTTAAATAAATTTTATTTTATTTATTTTGATTTTGAATATCTTTTATATCTTATCAATTAATGGGCCAAATGAGAGAATGTTAGACTTTGTGGCCCTTTATAATTAGATAAGATATATAATAGAACTAATTGGATTCTGATGACAGATATTTGTCAATAGAAAAGAAATTTATATTATAGTATGATTCCTTAAGGGGATGCCCTTGATAGGAGAAACTCTTCTAATAATTTATCCTCTACATTCTGCTCTTGCCTATAAATAGATAAGACCTCTAAGACTAAATGATGCATGTCATAGAGGATGTAGTTAAGAGATTGCAGTTTCTCTCTCAACCTCCAAAATTCATCAATCTAAGTGGTCCTGTGAAAAGATAGGAAGAGAGGATAATGAGTGTCTAGTTCTCCTTGCATATTAACAATGAATTTTAAATCTAAGGATAGTGCCTTTGTAGATCATACAAATATTTTTTTGATATGACATTGAAAGGTACGCATCATAAATCCGATATAATGTTATTTGATTTCAATTCTAATATAAAAGTTTTTCTGTATTACATATAATATATAATAGATTTTATGCTTATAGACACGATAAAGAATCACCTTTTGGCCCGATGGCTAATGAGGCAAGATGTTTTATAGTTGGATGGAAAAGATCATCCTATCAATTGTATTCAAGGGCAGTGGTGTTTTCTGCAGTAAGCAGAGTCGAGCTTTCCCCAATATGCTACGGAGAAAACATGGAGCTACAAGCTCCAACTCTTGGTTTGAGGTTCTAAAACTATGGTCTTAGTTTAGCCATTCCTACACCGATGGCTTCAACCCATGCTCTTCAAGCCATGATAAAGTTGTTCTCGTGGCAGGAAATATTAGGCTGACAGCCCATATGTTCAGCCCATGGTGGGCTTTAACAGCCCATAGCCCACCCCCCTTTCTCCAAACCCTAGATCTAAATTAGGAGGGTATGGTGGCTGCGATGTTTTGAGGTAGGAAAACTATAACAACGAGATAGAATACTGTAGCTACGTGATTCCAAAAAAGGAGGAGAACAAGATAGTAAAACAAGAGAAAGAAAGGGAAGAAGACAAGGACAACACAGTGATGTGATCATTGTATCTCAATTATTCTCTTATGATTGTTGCTAGGGATTTGGGCAAGAGATTAAGATCTGTATATTTATTATTCTTATAGTGGATTATCTCTAGTTTGCCCCGTGGTTTTTACCATTCACATTGGAGAAGTTTTCCACGTAAATCTTGGTGTTCTATTTGATTGTGATTCCATTTAATTCCGCTACATGTTATGGCTTACTAGTATTTGCTCATATACAAAAGTTTATTTCTCTTTATATCCCATCAACTGGTATCGGAGCAGTTAGATGTGAAGACAACTTTCCTTCATAGTGATTTGGAGGAGGAAATTTATATGGAACAACCAGAAGACTTCAAAGTCAAAGGTAAAGAGAACTTTGTCTACAAGTTGAAGAAAAGCTTGTATGGGCTAAAGCAAGCTCCAAGACAATTGTATAGAAAGTTTGATTTATTTATGATAGAAAATAGATACAAAAGAATGGCTTCAGATCATTATATGTACATCAAATGGTTTGGTGAGAATTTTATTATTCTTTTACTTTATATTGATGACATGCTTATTTTTGGGAAAGATATGTCTATAATTGACAGGTTGAAGAAGGAACTAAGTCTTTTACAATGAAGGACATGGGGCCAGCAAAGCAAATACTAGGCATGCAGATTTTTCGTGACAGAAAAACCAAGAAGATTTGGTTGTCACAAGAGAAATACATTGAAAATGTATTTGAAAGGTTTAATATAAGCAATGCAAAGCCAGTTGGTTCTCCTCTTGTAGGTCACTTCAAGTTATGCTCAGAATAGAGTCCATCAAGTGATGAGGAGAAGGAGAAAATGCAAAAGGTTCCTTATGCTTCAATAGTTGGAAGTTTAATGTATGTAATGGTATATACGAGGCCGGACATCGCATATGCAATGGAAGTTACTAGCAGATTTCTTGCAAATCCAAGCAAAGAGCATTGGGCAACAGTGAAATAGATTTTTAGATATCTCAGAGGGAGCTCTAAGGTTTGTTTAAGCTTTGGAGGTGGACCACCTATATTGATAGGTTACACAAATGCAGATATGGCAAGAGATATTGATACGAGGAAGTCAACATCAGGTTTTGTACTTACTTTTGCGGGGGAAGCTGTGTCATGGCAATCCATATTGCAAATGTGTATTGTTCTCTCCACCACAAAGGCAGAATATATTGTTGCTACAGATGTTTACAAAAAAATGTTATGGATGAAAGAATTCTTACAAGAATTGAGGCTAAAACAGAAAAATTATGTAATGCATTGTGACAACCAGAGTGTCATCCATTTGTATAAGAACCCAACTTTTCATTCCAAGTCAAAGCATATATATGTAAAATATCATTGTCGTAGTCGCAGTCGCCGCCGTCATAATCGCAGCCGCTGCCATCGCAGCCGCAACCATCGCCGTCACAACCACAGCAACAACAACAGTAGCAGCGATCTGCTCTTGCCCTACTCATGAAGCCTCTCGCTTATAAACCAGTCTTTGCATCGATCCAAGATTGGTATCCTTGTTAGGAGCACCATCTTGCGGGGGCATGATAGAAGATAAGATTTCCCCAACTATATAAGGAAATCTCTCTATTCTGTTGAGGAAAATCCTCTAGTCTGTTGAGGGAAATCCTTCCTCCTAATCCTATAAATAGAAGAGGGAATATGTTAATGTATTGAAGCATCTTCAACTATTCAATAAAGCTTCTTTCAATATTTGTTCTTATCTTCTATTATTTCTATCATGATATCAGAGCCGCTTGCCTAGAGCAAGCTCTCTTCTTGCTGCCAACTCATCACTATTGCTTCTCCACCTCTGACCGTAAAAGAAAACGCTTTCTACCATTGTTTTTTCGTCATCAGGCCGTCGGTGCGATAAATCTTTCCTCCTCAACGAATGACAACTATTTTCTCTACTGCCACTCTACGCCAACATCCGTTCCCTTCCGCTGCGACGTCACTAGTGCTGCGCTCACCAGCACTGCCCCACCTTTCTTCCTCGCTGTAGCTACCTCCTACCTCTTATGCTGCAGCTTCCTCCTTTATTGCAGCTTCCTCCTCTGCTATAGTAGCATCACTGCAACATTGCTGTAGATTTCTCCTTTGCCGTCGCAGTCGTAGCCGTCGTAGTCGCAGTTATTGCCGTTACAGTCATAGTCATAGCCGTCACCGTCATAATCGCAGCCGCTGCCATCGCAGCCACAACCATTACCGTCGCAGCCGCAGCAACAACAACAGTAGCAACGATCTGCTCTTGCCCTACTCATGAAGCCTCTCGCTTATAAACCAGTCTTTGCATCGATCCAAGATTGGTATCCTTGTTAGGAGCACCATCTTGCGGGGGCATGATAGAAGATAAGATTTCCCCAACTATATAAGGAAATCTCTCTATTCTGTTGAGGAAAATCCTCTAGTCTGTTGAGGGAAATCCTTCCTCCTAATCCTATAAATAGAAGAGGGAATATGTTAATGTATTGAAGCATCTTCAACTATTCAATAAAGCTTCTTTCAATATTTGTTCTTATCTTCTATTATTTCTATCAAGCTAGTCAGCATGGTTTCACGTTGAGAAAACATGAGACAACCTCCATTATGAGCTGAAGGGGGATGCTATTGGGCTGACAACCCATATATTCAGCCCATGTGGTGGCTGCAATTTTTTTAGGCAGGAAAACTACAGCAATGAGACAGAATATTACAACTACGTGATTCCAAAAAAGGAGGAGAATAAGATAGTAAAACAAGAGAAAGAAATGGAAGAAGACAAGGACAATGCAGTGAGACTATTCTCAATCATCCAATAGTATTTTCATCTCAGGTTAGATCAGACCTATAGTAAATTTTTCCTGTGATTACTTATTGAGAATTTAGATATTGTGCACAGTGACATGATCCTTATATCTCAGTTATTCTCTTGTGATTGTTGCTAGAGTTTTGGGCAGGAGATTAAGATCTGTATATTCATTATTCTTATAGTGGATTATTTCTAGTTTGTCCCGTGATTTTTAACCTTCACATTGGAGGGGTTTTTCACGTAAATCTTAATGTTCTATTTAATTATAATTTCATTTAATTCCGCTGCATATTATGGCCTGCTATTATTTACTCCTATACAAAAAATTATTTCTCTTTATATCTCATCAAAAAAGATACAAGATAAATATATTAATCATTTGCTTCGTGTGGTCCCAAATATAACATGTATAAAAACATGCATGAAAGATCATAATTCAACACGATACTAACTACTTCATGACCATTCGAATTAATAATATGACTAAAGCTTGGATTCTCTCATGCTCATGCTAATCCGACTATTGCACAGAGATGCTTGTTTCCTGTCGTACATAGGCAATTAATTCCTTTCTTCATATATATATATATATATATATATATAGAGAGAGAGAGAGAGAGAGAGAGAGAGAGAGAGAGAGAGAGTTCTCGGGATGTGAGATTAAACTATACATCTTTTCTCGATACAAGAGGCAAAGAAAGCTTATATTTAAATAAGCGTTGTCATTTTTTGTATATGATGACAAAAAAATGTGATTCACATGAACATTTCTACCTACCTTCTGAGATCTTGGAGTTTGAGATCTACAAAAATGTTCCACGCTATCGCTCGTCATTCAAGTCATATTGGAAACATTTCCTGCGTCCAAGGATCAAGATGCGATTCACATGGACACTGCTAGCTACTGACATCTTGGAATTCGATATGGAACTGTAGTGGTTCGCAGATTCTTGTCTCACTAGAACTCGATATAGTTTATAGAACTCGTAAGGATTCGGCCATCAGATCGTACTGGAATCATCTCCATGTTTCCAATGGACAGGATCTGTGTGTGCTTCACACGAATGCTGCATCCATAGAGAGGCCGAATGGTCATTTTCAATTCAATCACCTTGGTTCAATATGATTTTTTTATTTTAACTTATTCAAATCAAATTTTGTCCTCCTAAATGTCTCAAAAAATTTAATGGTCATCAATAGATCACACTTGAAAACTAAAAACTTTTATTATTAATAACTCAATCTCTAAGTAGGCTCTTAGTCTCTGTTGATTGTTGCATCTCACCTCTTCTCTCTTTTTTCGGATCTAATGCATTACTTTAGTCCCTTATATTTGTAAAGTGATCCAAGATGTTGACTTCAACTAAAATAATAACTCTGATCTCTTAATATCTTAATTAAAACTCTTAAACTAATATTATAACTATAATTGAATATTCAAACATGGGGCTGCATTTATTTAGAGTGTTGAATGCTACAGATATACCCAAATTCATGTGCTGAATGAGAGTATGGTTTCCTCGGGAATTGAGATAATAGTCGATTCGCGAGCACGAGTACATTATAACATATGAGATTTTTTTAATTACTCTAGAAAATCTTTCGATTAAAAAAAAGAAAATTTCAACATGTATAAATAGATATTGTATCAAATTGATGTGCTTTGCTTTTACACTTCATTTTATCATGGTACCAGAGTCTATCTTATTAAGTTAAAAAAATATCATATATACATTATACTTCTTCTCTTATTTTCCTCATGTAATTAAAGAAATATCATATGTTATAATACACACGGATCCTTGACAAGTTGAATTGTCCAAAGAATCTAGACTTGCATAAAGAGTATTTTCTATTGGATTTCGATGTCCGTGGAATCTAGGATTTGTTGAGATTTTTTTTTTGTTTTAATTTTGATTTGAAGGTATTCATTATTTTGACAGCTACAGCATCAAAGTCGTCGATGGGGAGATGAGTATCCTTAGCATGGTGCCATAATTGTTGCCCATCACGTTCACGTAATGGAGAGGCAGATGGGAGCGAACCACACTTTCAACTTCGATGCTGACCAACTCCAATCACTCGCTTCCTTGCGCCGAGGAGGATATCTTCCTTGAGATACGTTACGGAATGGTGACGGATATATCAAGTACTTATGCCGAAACGTGATGGACTAATAAACATAGTGCATGCATCGGTTGACAAACACAGTGCATGCATTTAAGATATGAGATAACAGCAAATATTGGCAGCTAATCGAGAGTCGAAGTGAGATGTTTCTCCCCTGCATCTTTCATTACCATTCTTTTCCGCCTTCGATTTGCTCTATCTGATTAGGTATGTTTGGGGTATATCCTTTCTATCCGTCACGTCGGAGTCGTCTCATTGATTACGAGCCCCAATCCAGTATGGAATTGGGTGATATGGTTGGAGTTCAATCTGGTCTACTGGACTTCCATCTTGATTTCGATTTCGCTTTCTATCCGAACCTACCGATCCAAACAAAAGTCCCAATCTAATTATTAATTTATCTGAGGAGCGAATCCGATGGTCGTCAAAGAACGTGGATTTGGGGGAAATTTGTGACCTTCTGATCGCTATAAATAAACCCACACCTCCTTCCTGCTTCCAAAACTTTGCCTGCCTGCTCTCACAGTTCCCCATCGGAGGCGAAGCGGTGCGTGCGTTTCTCCTCTCCTCCTCCACCACCACCACCACCACCACACCGTCTCTGCCATCGAGATGGACGTCCGCCGAAGGCTGCCGCCGAGCTCCGCCGCCGCCCGGGCTCGTCGGCACGCCAAACCGGCTCCCAGGAACCAGGTGCAGGCATCGGATGCCCTCCCCCTCCCGATCCGCCACACCAACCTCCTCTTCTCCGCACTTTTCGCTGCCTCCCTCGTCTTCCTCATGCGGCGGTGGCGAGAGAAGGTCCGCCTCTCCTCGCCTCTCCACGTCGTCGACCTCGCCGAGATAACTGCCATCGTCGGCCTGGTCGCCTCCCTCATTTACCTCATCAGCTTCTTCGGCATCGCCTTCGTCCAATCCATTGTCTCCTCCAACGACGAGGAGGACGACTTCATCCTCTCCCCCGCCGCCCCCGCTCCCACCCCGGCGCCGGCTCCCGCCCCCAAGCTCTGCTCCCTTCTCGGCTCCACCGATTCCGCCGAGAAGCTGCCCGAGGTCACCGCCGACGACGAGGAGATCATCGCCTCCGTCGTCGCCGGAAAGACCCCCTCCTACGTCCTGGAGTCGAAGCTGGGAGACTGCCGGAGAGCCGCCGGGATCCGGCGGGAGGCGCTGAGGCGGACCACGGGGAGGGCCATGGAGGGACTGCCGTTGGACGGCTTCGACTACGCCTCCATTCTCGGGCAGTGCTGCGAGCTGCCGGTAGGGTACGTGCAGCTGCCGGTGGGGATCGCGGGGCCGCTGCTTCTCGATGGAAGGCAGTACTACGTGCCCATGGCGACCACAGAGGGTTGCCTGGTGGCGAGCACCAACAGAGGCTGCAAGGCCATCATGGAGTCCGGAGGGGCCTTCAGCGTGGTGTTTAGGGACGGCATGACCAGAGCGCCTGCCCTGAGGTTGCCGTCGGCGAGGCGTGCAGCGGAACTCAAGGCCTATATGGAGGAACCCAACAACTTCGAGACCATCTCCCTGATGTTCAACAAGTACTCGTTTTTTTACCCCTTCAACCCAACGCAAACCTTATTATCGTGTTTCTTGGTCACGGGAACTGGAAAAACCATCGTTTATACCTCCCTACCTTTCAATGATTGCAGTTTTAATCCATGTTATTCTGATACTGAAAGAAATGTTCGACTTTATTCCTCATCCTTACTATTTTTCCACAAATTTCTACAGATCGAGCAGGTTTGCCAGGCTCCAGGATGTCCATTGTGCACTGGCTGGGAGGAATCTCTACATGAGATTCAGTTGCAGCACAGGAGATGCCATGGGGATGAACATGGTCTCCAAGGGTGTCCAGAACGTCTTGGACTATCTGCAGAGGGACTTCCCAGACATGGACGTGATCAGTATCTCTGGTGAGCGTCGTCCTCCTGTCCGGACCATCTTATCTTTCAGTCTCATCTCAGTATATTAGCATGTTTCACTTAGAATACGACACCCGTAGACGCTTACAGTTTTGTCCATTACATGTTTGAAGAAAAGCTTGGTGATCACCAGGTTTCTTTTATCAATCCTACCTTGAATGCTTCCTTGAAACTTGCTCAGTCGATTATTTGCTTGTGCATCCATAGTCACCTTCTTCGATGAGTCTGCCATGTGCTGAAAGTGATCTTTGCTCTAGTTGATCTGGTGGTGTTTCCATGTGGGGATACAAGACAGCATCTGTTGGAATCATTTAGTGACCTGTCCATGTTGACCTTGAGATTTGGGGGATTCCAACTCATCATTCAGATGTTTTGAATTGAAGCAACCAAATTTTGCTTTTTGTAATTAGCACGGATAGGGTTTATATCCGATACGCATTTATCTTTCTTTCGGCATGTTTAGGTAATTTCTGTGCCGACAAGAAGCCAGCTGCTGTGAATTGGATTGAAGGACGAGGCAAATCTGTGGTTTGTGAGGCAATCATAAAGGAGGAGGTGGTCAAGAAGGTTCTCAAGACCAATGTACCGGCATTGGTAGAACTCAACATGATTAAGAATCTTGCCGGATCTGCAGTTGCTGGAGCTCTTGGAGGATTCAACGCTCATGCCAGCAACATTGTCTCCGCAGTCTTCATTGCCACGGGCCAAGATCCTGCTCAGAATGTGGAGAGCTCCCACTGCATCACCATGATGGAAGCAACAAATGATGGAAAGGATCTCCATGTCTCTGTTACTATGCCGTCCATCGAGGTAATTCTCATGCCTTCTTTCCATTTGATCATTTTATGATTATTTTTGCTGTGTATTTATTGCTGATCTTGATCCATACATTGAACATCTCGTTGTCTATTTCTAGTTTATCATGTGCCTAAGAGGTTGTGGTGCATATACTTACTTTTGAGGTTTATAATGAGATGTTTTTGCACTTAATTTTTCGTAGGTCATTTAGTTGGTGCTATCCATGTTTCATTAAATTTACTCCAGGCATCTTCTTGGTGACCACAATACTGATTGATTGAATTGAATTGATTTATTATGGTTCATCCCTATTGTGCTTTTAGTACGGGCATCTTCGTCTTTGCCTCCGTGGTCCGAGTTTTATACGATTGGTTCCGTATCACAAGTGTGCTCTACCCTAAAATATAATGCATATGTATATATATTTGCATTTGCAGATAGAAACAAGAGGGGTCACATGTAGTTGTACTGACATCACGACAAAGGAAGCACCTATATGATACATGTATGGTATAGTTTGAGCTACTATCTATACCTTGTTCTACATGATATATGTATTACGTATGTATACAAAGGTAGTATTTATTTGGGCTGTTCTACCCATGCTGCACCAGCCTTCCTCACTATTCTAGCCAAATCGGGCTTTTGTGACAGCTTGTGTGACCAAAAATAGGGAAATCAAACAATACTTGAGCTGTTGTTTTCTTGTGCCAACATTACAGGTGGGCACGGTGGGTGGCGGGACTCAGCTGGCCTCTCAGGCAGCCTGTCTGGACCTGCTTGGCGTGAAAGGTGCGAGCATGGAATCGCCCGGGGGCAATGCAAGGCTTCTGGCCACCATCGTAGCCGGTGCTGTCCTAGCTGGGGAGCTGTCCCTGCTGTCGGCTCTCGCTGCGGGCCAGCTCGTGAAGAGTCACATGAAATACAACAGATCCGGCAAAGACCTCACCAAACGTGTTCCATGAGACACCAGACATCCAGGCCTCAATTCTCTTTGGGTGGGCGACAGACAATACCTCGTGACAGAAGAGGAGGGGAGGGGAGGGGAGGGGAGGGGATGGGAGGTTAACGAAGAGCCAGGGAGCCTGTGAGTGGACTTGCAGTAGAACAACTGTTGTTTCTTCTTCTTCTTTTCGGTGATGTATGTTTTGTGTTTGTTCAAATGCGTGACAGGAGGCAGGGCAGCTCCAGCTACTTCTCATGTGGTAGTAGTTGTGGCAAAGCACCATGGCTCTCTGTCTTCGCTTCTTCGCCTAAGGTTCATTGCTACCATTATTTCTGTCATGCTTGCAGTCTGCGGGAATAATCCTCGAAAATACACCTGTTGATCGACTCATGACTGGTTGTGTGGTGAAGGGTGTCTCTATTGATTGATGTGCCGGTGTTGCCATGTCTGTCATCCACGTGCTGGGTTCGGTGACTTTGGCATTTGCAACAAGCGAATTCCATTTTGGTCACGTGCACATGGTGTCGAATTGTGCACGAAATCAAAAAGGGTTAGGACCAACGAAAGTGGAAAGTTGAAGGATGACCAGATTACTTACTTTCACCGATGCACTCATTTTACCTTTGAAATAATATATAACTCCGATCACAACTAATAATAAAATAATAACTTTTAAAAATTATTTATTTTATAAACAGTAAAGAACGATTTTTTTAAATATATTTTTGGTTTGGATTTTTAAAATAATATTTCCTTTTGATGATCCCTTATTCGAAAAATATTCAAATTGCTCATAAAAAATAGGTACTTGTATATTTTTTTTCACTGGTTGATCTGTTCCAGTATCTTTGATTTGTTATAACGTTTTGATTATTATAATAAAAATACTATAAAATATTATAAATAAGTAAAATAAAATCAAAATACCCTAAAAATTATTTGATATATCATATTAGGATTCAAATATGTATTTATAATAGTTTAAAAAAATCATCCAAATAGAAATAAAAAATTAATTTATTATAGTAATCTGACCATAATAATAAAAATACCGTAAACCCTATTTGAAAAATACTGTAAATGATTCAATATCGTAATGGCTTACGAGTAATGACAACTAAAGATACGATGTCACTTATAATATTTTTCGATAACGTTTACAATGTTATCAATATGTCAATAAGAACACTTATTAAAAAATAGAGCCAAATTAAAATATCATAATAGTTCAAAACTGATAAAAAAAATTTAAAATTTAAAACTGACATTGTTTTCAAAAAAAAAAAGGAAAGAGGGGGCACTGTTTGATTTGATAAAAGACTCGAAATAAAAAAGAATAAACTATCCTGAATTAATTTAAAATGGAATCCTAAAATCAATACATTAATATGTTTTTCTCATTATATCTTTCATATAAAATTTAAAGAATATCAAAATCCAACTGTTAAAAAGAATTTTTACCATACCGATCTTTTGGACGGAGACACTTTGCGGGGTTATTATTTGGTCCATCAACAATCTATAAAAGTGATGCGAGCGACGGCGGCTCAAACTGCACGGCTTGGCGTCTTTCCGCTACATCAGTGGGGGAACGAACGCCATGTGACCACCATGTGCAACTCCAGCCCAAATGCGGATGCCGATACGTGGCAGCTACTCCGCTTGCCCCGACACGTGAGATGCAACCCTTTTGCGCTCCTATGGGTTTGGTTGGGGGATTTGATATGTTGATTCGACGTCAACATTTCAACTTCCAAATAGTGTAAGTGAGTCGTAAATTGCGTACTGATTTCGCTGATGAATCTCAAGCATGGATGGGTTGGTGATGTACGAGTGAGATGTAACATTTGTGTTTGTCTGGACATGATGACCGCACACCATTCACGACAATCGATTTTTGTTGTGCCAGCCAATTGACATTCGAGACTGTAGTCTGCACTCATCAGCATAATTCTTCTGCCTATCAGGCTTCGGACTAAGGTTCAAAAAACAATTACTCTCATGTTTGTATACACTCTAATTTTATCCTTGGAGATCTTGCGTCGAGAATGACCGCATCACTTACAGCCTACTCATTTGCTTTGCTATTTGAAAGAGAAATTTCATGCATGCAAATCTAAGTACAGAATGGGTCGCTATTTTTGGACGAGCAAATGCATCTTTTCGTTGCCAGTTTCTGATGGATTCGATGCTTTTATTCTAACGTCTCTAATGGGCTCATTGGTCCATTGGGTGCAGCCCACCGATGGCTAAGCATCCAACCCACCATATACAAGAAGACGGCCCAACACATAGCACGTCGTCGTCCTGTCTTACTTCTCTCCACACGGTTACATTATTTGATCTCAATCAAACGGCATCCAATAAACCGAAAAATCTTTTTTTTTTAAGTTTTGTTTTAGCAAAAACAGCCACATGCATATTTCATAAATATTTATTTATGTTGGCGTTTAGTGGACAACTGAAGTTACAATTCTCTCATGGCTTAGGCGCAGTAGAACCAAGCACACAATTGGATTATTTCATGGGTGAAAAGTGAAAATTTTACTATAAAAAATAATTTCATTTATATGAAATATGATATATTTATACATGTTTGAAGAAGGATTGATTGTCCTCCAATCGTGCACATGAATATATTAATTGATCCTCGATCTTATTTAGCTCTATTTTGATCTTCAATCATAATCTCATATCGTACCACCATAAGATCGAGCTTCGGATACTAGTCTTGAAATAATAGAAGTGGGTGTGAGCAAGTGACTTTGTAAGAAAGTTAGCTAGTTAATTAAAGGTATGTACGTGATATGTATATAATTAGCACTTGACAACTTGGTCTCTAACGAAGTAGAAATTAATTATAATATATTTCATGCGAGAGTGAAATATCAAATTGAAGTATAGATATGTTGCATCGACATTGTCATAATAAATTATTGGAGTGGAGTAAGAGGTGATGCTAAAGTTATGAAGCAAGTTGGTTAGATAATTGAATTCTACATTAATAGTGGCAATGGTTTGATACTCAAATTTTATAGTAGATCTTATGATTGTATTTTGTTTCTTAGAACTTCAATTGATCGGGTTTGCTCCAAGAAAGATAATATAAGCTGATGTAGATGTTTCATAATCAGTATTGCCTACCCAATCAACATCGAAAGTATGAAGGTGAAAGGATAAGTGTTTACGAAATAGTCTATGTTTGAGAGTCTCTTTAAGATATTAGAGGATGCATTTTAGTATTATCTAATGATTAGTGAAGGGCCAATGCATGAACTATAATAATTTATTGACTACAAAGGAAATATTTAGACAAGAAAGAGATAAGTACTTTAGGGAAAGATTATCATCATGTAGTTGGAGTGACTTGGTAGAAGAGAGAGAAGTAGCAACTTTTTTATGTTCTATATATTTATCTTTAATAATAGATATCAAATATATTTCTTTTAAGAGAGGAAAACATTATAAAATGTAAATGTTGCTTTCATAATTTAAAAATCTTAGATCTTTTAATGAAGAATCGATCTACCAATTATTTATGAAATTATTTAATCTTTGAGGACTTATTATCTATGATTATAATATCATCCATATAAACTAGTAAGTATGTGATATATCACTTTTGTTATTGTAAGAATAAAAATGTGTCAGATTTGAAGTTGACAAAATTGACTGACATTAGAAATGAGCCAAGTTTGATGTACTAGGTTCTTGGAGCTTGGTGAAGTATGTAAATAGCTTTTCAAAGTTTGCGGTCATGGTTGAGATGTTGAGGATGAATAAAGCAAAGGGATTGCTATATAAAAATATCTTCAGTTAAGATCCCTTGTAAGAAAATATTATTAATATCTAACTGTTGTATGTGCTAATCTTATGTGATAACTAAACTCAGGATGAGTTAAATTATCATTAATTTAACGGTGGGGCTGAAGGTTTCCATAAAATCAACTTGGTTATTAGTGAAATCTTTTAGTTATTAGACATACAATGTATCTACCAATAGATTCATTTGAGTTTTGCTTAATTCAAAAAATTCACTTACACCCAATGACATTTTGTGTGAAGTTAGAAGGAACAAGGATTCATATGACATTTTGAAGTAAGGTATTATATTCTTCAAATATGTATTTACACTAATGAAGAGATTTTTGAGCTTGTGTGATGTTTGTGGGCTCAATAGGTTCAGGTGGATAGCTTGTAGTAGTATATGCTAGCTACATGTGCCTTGTAAGCCAATCATGTAAATGATAACACGTGTAACATGCTGCATAGTCTTTTTAGTTATTATTATAACTATTATTATTATGATATTTTTATATTTTATATTGGATGATAAATATATTATGATGTTCTTAGATCTGTGCAATGAGAATTGAATCATGATAAGATTATGATATTGAGTCCAATTCACCTATAAACATAAACCATAAATATTCTCAATTATAGGTTGCTCGAGAGGGATATCGAGATAACCGGATAGATTGGTGCATTGTATACCGTCCATATGATGGAGGCAACTGGTCTCATAGTTGCTCATGTAGAGATACTAAGGATATAGTGTAAGTGCTCATTAGAGAATGAGTTCACTGATTGATCAGCTCACATAATACTAGATGGTTGATGATACCTTATTATCAGACAGTGGTGTATATAGTCCTTGGACTTAAGATACCAAAAATGTCCTATATGACTAATACACTCTTTGATACCGGAGTTATAGGTCGAGAAGCTTCAGATCTAGCACAACCGGTTATCGAGAGTGGCAACCAACCTTATGAGGGCAATTAAGTGTTAATAGAGGATCATCTACTCTTGGTGTCATGAGAGGAATATCTCATATATTCTTGCTCAAGCACATCCCTAGTTAGAGTCATTTGGATTGAGAGAGAAGTTCTTTAGGAGAATTCAATTAGAGCGAGACTCAAGTAGATTTCATATGAGTTTGACAGTATAATGTCCAGTATACGATCTTTAGGATATTAAATGGATATACATGGTAATTGAGGGGTAGATATATTCAATGAATTAGATCATCATGTATCATTTAAGGACTATGGCGTAGTGACCTAGTACATCCATAATCGATGAGTTGAGTGAATTATCATGAGATAATAATTCACTAAATCAGAAGGAGTTCTGATAAGTGCACCCCACGGCTAGCTCGGTATTAGGCCTAAAGGGCCACACACATATGATAGATGAAGCGATGAATAGAGAATTGAATATGTGATATCCAAATAATCCTCTATTTTATTGGATCTATTGAGTGAGACCCAATAAGAGCTTAAAGTGGATAATTGGATAGAGATCCAATTTTCATTAAGCTAGAGATAATTGGATGAAGATCTAGTATCCAATATGCTAGGGTAATTTGATGGAGATCTAATACCTATTAGGATATGGTCCATTAGGGTTAAGTTGACAATGACCTCTATAAATAGGAGATGGGCCAAAGGGTCAAGGGCTAGATCCTTTTTAGTCGCCTCCTCCAATTCTCCTCCCTCCCTCTCATCCTCAACCGATAGTCCCTTGGTGGTGCATGAGAACAACAAAGAAGAGGCTGGCCCCTTCTTTGTTACTATTGTGAGGTGGTGCGTGAAAGCTACAAGGATTTGTACTGCAAAAGGAGGTGCATCATCGCATTGTCTATTGTGTAGATCATCGCTAAAGAGAAGGACATCTGACCTCATTCATCCACGGACTTGGATCTGCATTTTCGGGGATATACAATCTCTCCTAAGTGAGAATGTCTCATGAATCTTATGTGATTTTTTAGTTTGTTAAGTTTTTCACTCCCAATCATCGTACAATGTTCCTATATCATTCTTTTGGGAAACCAATTTTTCTATTCTATTTTTCATGTGCATGTGATGTCTTCCCAAGTTTCCCAATTATGGTATCTGAGCCAAGTTCAATCATACGATGATTGGTTAGAAACTATATGTGTTGATGAATCACGTAGAATTATTTTTGCATAACTTGCTACGTTTTTATTGTTGATTCAAGTTCTGGACAACACCCATTCTTGTGGCTGAAAGGTTTAGTAAATCAATATGCTGTCCCCAGATTTGCTAATGCACAATGAAGAAAAAGCATAGCAAATGTTGTTGCCCCATAATTTGGCCGAAGGTTGTATATAGCCTTGGCCAAGAACACAATTTGCTGCTCTCGGCCTGGTAGAGCACCTCCCCTGTAGCCAAGAGTCCTGGCTACAAGGAGAACCTTGGCGGCTAGGGTTTCCTAGCTGCTTGTGGTAACCTTGTGACCAAGGACTCATAGTTGCAAGGGGCAACTTGGTGGCCAATTTTCTTGGCTGCCCAAGGCAACCCTACAACTAGAGAATCCTAGCTGCAAGGGCAACCTTGGTGACTAGGGTTTCCTGATCGCCTAAAGCAACCCTATGACTAGGGACTCTTAGCCGCAAGGGACACCTTGCCAAAGAGTTTTTTTGGCAAGAGTTTTAATAGTTTAAAAGTTAAATTATATAATTATCATCTAGTAGTCCTATGTAATGTGTGTTGGAAAATCTTGGGGGCGACATCACATGCGCACCAGAAAAACAATAAAACAAAATCCCCTATTCCCAAAGAGATATTCGTCGTCATGCGAAAGTTGGTGCGCAAAATCCGTGAAACTTAAAACTGTATATAGAGTAGATTGTGTTACCCAGGGAGATCGTATATCTCTGTTTCCTTATAAATTTTTAGGAGAGGGTGAAGGAGGTCAAGCGTCCTCCTCTCTAGCGGTGATTCACACGGCAGGGCTGCGACGACACTCCTCAAAACTCCAAGCCTGCTCTAAGGTGGAGAGGGGGAGAAGAATAGGAGAGGCAAGCAAAGGCTCTAGCCTATGAGGCTCTGAATCCCTCATATTTATAGAAGTCCCCTGTCAAACCCTAATGGATCCTCCCCTAGTGGGTATTAGATCTGCATCCAATTACCCAAGCCTTTTATATTAGTGGATCTCTATCCAATAATCTCTCATGAGCTCTTATTGGATCTCATCCATGGGATCCAATAATTCAGGGGCTTATTGGATATCCAATAAGACAAGGGCTCCGGCGGATATCTCATATCCGAACCTCTACTCATCGCAATGCCTACCATATGTGTGTGACCCTCTAGGCCCAATATCGAGCTGGCCGTGAGTCATACCTGTCAGAACTCCTTCTAAGTTAGTGAATTATTATCTCTATAATAATTCACTCGACTCATCGACTACGGACGTACTAGGCCACTACGTCGTAGTCCCAAAACAATACAGGGGAATCCAATCCATTGGACCTGTCTGTCTTCAGTTACTGTGTACCTATAGTCCCTCATACATCTAATATCCCAGAGACCGTATATCGAGCATGGTGCTATCAGACCCATATGGTTTCTACTCGAGTCTCGCTCTAATCGGATTCTCCCGAAGAACTCTTTCTCTCTTAACCCG
>LVTN01000543.1:90947-109232 GCA_001649415.1 Musa itinerans | reverse complement strand
TATATATATAACCACGAGACCAAATTAAAAAACCCCTCTAAAATAATATTAAGTTGGTAAATGTGAGATAATAAGATTGACCCACGTGGCCTTCTATCATTATAGGTAAAGATTATTTCCCAACACAGGTTGAGTTGGTGGAGTCCCTCGAGGCTCACCTATATTGGGATTTGAGATCTTGCCTACGACATAGAGATGTCATAAGTGACATGAGGACATAGTATGTTTGGTCGAGTCTCTCAATGTTATATAATAAAATCAGACTCATCTTGTAATGATGGTGTTGACTTAATCGAACATCATGATTGATCGAGTCCCTCAAGGCTATGATAGTTTGGAGGCCGAATAGGACAAGAATTATAACGAGTTGTTATTGATAAGAGTTGCCTACATTTTGGACTTAGTATGATTGGTCGAGTCCCTCGAGATCATGCGAAGATGCTAATTGGATCCCAATCCCCACTATAGATCTACCAAAAATCTCTGATTCACATACTAGAGGGAGTTATATATTTTACGAGAAAATAGTGAGAGTTGATTAAGATAAAAGATCATATCTTAATTATTTTTGTAAAATCCAAAGTCTAAATGTTATTTACTTTTCTACTGCATCTTTATTTTTCAGAAAATATCGCTTTCAAATCTCTTATGTGGCAGACTTGATGTTAATTTCCTTACTGATCCAAATTATACGGATTTGCTTTGCAACTTGAGAATCATTCTCATGGTGGAGAAAATCGTGTATGTCCTTGACACAGTAATGCCACAATCAAGGAAGAGGCAAGTGAGGATGAGATTACTCGCTATATGAAGTACATAGACGACTTCACTCTTGCTCAATATTATATGTTGGGCTTCATGACTTCTGAATTACAAAGGCAACATGAAAAGATTGATGCCAAATTCATTCTCTTGTATCTTCGTAAATTATTTGAAGAACAAGAAGGACTCGACAATATGAGATATCCAAGAGTCTCTTCTGTGCCAAAATGACTAAGGCGATATTGGTTCAGAACCATATTATTAAGATGATTGAGTGGATAGAGAAGGTCATAGGTCTAGAAATAATCCTAAAAGATAACATGTATGTAGATCTCATGCTTTAATCCCTCCTAGATTTTTTTTTTATAGTTCATTATGAATTTTAACATAAACACGCTTGAGGTGACTCTTCCTGAGCTCCTTAACATATTCAGAGAGGCTGAAAGCAAAAAAATTATGATTAAAAATTGCATGAGGAGAAGGCTATAACATAACATTACTACACCTGATTGAGTATAAGAACGAGAAAGATGAAGCTTAACACAAAAAGAAGAATAGGCACAAGGGAATCTTTCTTATTAACTCAAATAATATTACTACACCTGATTGAGTATAGGTCTTATAACATAACACATGGAGTTTCTACAGTTTGATACAACAAATATATCATATTTAATAAAAATCTCTTTTATGTAAGAGGTTTTTCATCTTTTAATAATCAAACCTTAATTTGGTTCAAACTCAATGTATTTCAACCTTCAATACAATCTATGTGTTTATGATGTTTCGAAATAAGAAATAAGTTTAAATTCTAATAACGATTACCACATTGTGTCGTGACCGATGCTGTTCATGATCACCTGTAGGTATCCGTGTTGCTAGTGGCAGAGCCTAAAGGAATTGACATATTATTCATGTTTCACTCATTTATCCAAAAGATCTTACTACTTAATAAGCAAATAACCTGCATGTTAGAAGGACTCCTTACAAATGTTGATACTATTATGGTTGATAATTATTTTAGGAGGCTTAAATTAGTTGAAAGAATCTTAGTTAAAATAAAACTCCTTAGTAAATTAAGATTTCTTTCTATAAATATATCTTGAGTCTCAATGTTTTAGTGCGAGAAAAGTAGAGGTAAGATATTTAGATACTCCTAAATTTCTCCCTACGATATATAAAGAGGTGATCTTCGTAGAGGTGATGTTCATAGTTTCTAGAGAGGGTAGAAGAAAAAGAATAAATTCTTCAATGATTTATGTGAAAGAGTGTGAAAAAAAGTTTGTGTTTAAGTGAGGATAGCTCAAAGGTCCTATAATCGATCTCACATAGTGATCGATCTAACATAGTGAAAATTTTGGTTTTCTCTATGGAGGTAAACTAGAGTTACCAACTTATATTAAATCTTATGTTAGTTTTCTAGTATATTTTTTATTATTAATTTATATATATATATTTTTAATTTTGAAAGTTTTACTTTTTTTCCAATAAATGATATCAAAGCCCAAAAGATATGATGACCAAAGATTCAATAAGGATGTCATCGATTACTTTTTATGACTTTATTATAGAAAAACTTGATAGAAGAAATAATTTTATCATATAATAAAGGAGAGAAAAGGATCTTCTTGTTTAGTATGGCACAGTAAAAAATGTTAGAGAGACAAGCAAACAAACTAAAAAAATTGAGCGATGAAGATTAGGAAGAGCTTGTGGTAAAGTATATAAGTACTATTTAGCTTGGTATCACTGATAATATTATCAATAATATTATTGATGATTATTTTATAGCAGTTATCTAAGATAAGATAGAAAAAAATTTATTTGATTAAAAACTTAACTAACAAGTTATATCTAAAGCAGAAGTTATATAAGTTGAGGATAGTGGAAGGTAGAGACTTGGTAGATCATCCATACATATTCAAAGAAATATTGAATCAATTGAAAATAAATTGATGTGAACATTGATGAAAAGATAAACCTTATTGCTTCTTACATTCCTTATCAACTCCTACAACAACTCTACTCTGTATGAGAATGATACTAAACCTCTAAAATAAGTTAGAAACTTTAGTGTCTCATACTATTAGGAAATAAGATAAATTTGGGAATATGGATGGTGAGACAATAGTTATTAAGGGTGTATGTCGATAAGAAAGATTTTCTAACAAAGGTAGGTCTCACTATAGAAGTTGAGATGAAGAGTCAAAGTCTTTGGATGATATTTAGTGTTATAAATATAAAGTACTAACATACTAGTCAAAATTATCTAAGGAAAAAGAAATAGGAAGAAGAAGGCCTGTGAATGTTATCTTGTGATAGAGATATCATCACAATCTACAAAGGTAATGATGCATCTTTCTAGAAGAATTACTTTTTAGAATTTTTTTTGTTACTTATGTTTGCACCCATAATAATTATTTTGATTCATTGAATGACAAGATGATTAGTAAGTTGAGTTTACATGATGATTCGATGGTGGAAATCATGCTCATTGATAAGGTAAAAATCAAAATGTTTGATTAAGTAATGCATCCTTTAGATAATGTAACTTATGTTCCAAAGATGTAGAAGAATCCGACTTCTTTGAGTCTTCTAGATTTATAGGATTATAGATGGCAAGTAAATTCTAAAAGTTACTCAAGATTATATAGTCTTAATGGAAAAAAGATTATATCAACGGTTATACCATCTAACAGTACTAGTAAAGACTTCAAAGGGTAATAAATATGTTACATGTGTTAGGGATGATAGATACTTATAATAGCGAGCTTTGTTTGCAATTCAAAAAACAAAATATACTATTCGTAACTTTCATAATGCAAATGATTATAAAAGAAAAGATCTTACTAGTAGTAACACGGTGAGATAGAGGTATCTCTCGAGAATCAAGTAATATCATTGATTTAATTTTAACTACATAAGATTAGGCTTATCAGAATCAAATGTTGGACCATGAACCAATTTAGTTTGTTTAGCTATGGTGAATTCTTCAAGTCAATGATTCAATTTCTATAGGAGACACAAAGTGAAAAAATACTTACTAAGGTGAAAATTGTTAGGATTGTAAGTATTTTAGGAGGTTTAAATTTATTTAGAGAGTTCTAATTAAATTAAAACTCCTTTATGAATTATGATTTATTTCGATAGATACATATTGAGTTTCAAGGTTTTGGTTTAAAGAAGAGATATTGATTATTTCTATAAATATATATTGATTTATTTCTTAAGTCGATTTTTTAATATATATTTTATTATTAATCTATATGATTTATTTTAATTTTAAAAATCTCCTCTCCTCTCCCACTCCAACAGATCCATTTAAATGAACTTACCTGCCAAGGAATCAATCTAAATAAAGGTCAGAGGCAGTTAATTTGATGCTTCTGAGATCACTAAATTGGAAGGCAGATGCGTGTTCAAGTAAATGGACCGGCCAACGCATCCACCATGCATAAGGGGCCATCCGGTTCTTCGCTTTACGAGAGAGAGAGAGTCGTAAAGAGAGAGAGAGAGAGAGAGAGAGTATATGCATACTGCAAGTTGCAAAAGACCCCATGATAGATCACGAACAGGCTACAACCATTCCTATCCATCTACTTTGAATAAACAATGATTAATCATCAGGTTAAGGTCAGACTGATGAAAGTTATGGGGATGGTATTTGGATGCGTGCAATGGATTGGAGGGGAGCACGACGAGAATGGCCACTGGGGTGCACATGGCGTCCCCACCACCCATCACAATGCATCATCGCCACACCGACCACGGTAAGCCAACTTATTATTCCTATGGATTATTTAGCTCACGTATATGCACGCCTTCGTCAACCTTACGCCTTTGCCCTTCTCATCCTCTTTCCCAGCATCAAAATCAACTAATGAGAAGCAACAACATGATCATGGACTTGCTATGGTTCCTGTCAGAAGAGGTGGTAGAGTTGAAGTCAGGTCAAAACGTAAGCTTGGGCCACTGTCCTGAGCTGCTGCTGCTGCTGCTCATGTGCAGTTTACATCAAGTACTCAGCCAATCTTAATGTAGTTGACCTTTAGCATGTGATGTTTGAGAGGGAATCTTATGGGGTGCATGATTAAAATGGTCTCTGTAGAATAAAGCTACCGAATGCTTCGTGGAGATGTCCTCGAGTCTCGCCACCGGCATTGTAGTTTGTGACGATGGGTAGTGACACCCCACGCTGGCTCAGTTTGGGAGTACGCAAGAAACAGAGAACAAAACTGATACAACGACAAGGTGCGCATGAGGAGGACAGCATCTCTCGGCAGTCGGTAATTAACTAATGCCTATTGCCCTTTTTCTATATGCTTTGGCATCCATTACTTGTTAATGATTACTTTAAGCATCCCAACTGCTGCCAGATCTGAAGCTCCTTATTTTTTATAACTCAGCTACTGTCTGATATTTACATATCAGAAGCTGGAAGCCAAAACCCTAAAGCTTCAACAACACAATCTCCACAATTAACCCTATCATGTTACAATGTTCTCCGGTTGTTGGAAGCATCATTGACAGTAGCATAATAACTCTTCCTCTCTCGCAATCAGTACACAAGCAGATAATTCAAGACTTATGCAGAAAGAAGAGGTTCGATATACATGACGTGCCCATGTTTCGGTCAACGGAATTGTCTGACTGAGGCGTTGCTAATTAAGCTTCATCCAACACATTTTACGTGTACTGACAGACGTGTAGATAGAAACCGTCCGTCTGACCCGCCGACGGCAACTGAGCGGCCTGCCCGCTTGGTTTGGTCAAACTGAAGTGTAGGTAGGTCCTCCGGCCATTTTATTCATGGTCTTCATCAGTAATATAAAATAGAGTTGGATTAGAAGAAGCCAGGCAATTCTGAGTGTGACTTAACAGGAGGCTTCTTCTTGTCTCCTGGGTCTGTAAGCAAATGTTGTCTTCATTGTTCGACTTGCTCCTGGTCGCCTCTTTCCATCATTGCGTCTACAACTGTGAATCTTGGCAGAAAAAAAATTTGAACAACAAGAAACGCTTGCGCATCTCCACCTTCACGAGTCTTTTGTCGTATGTCAGTCGAGTTAGGGTTGTGTACTTGATGACGATCTGGCGATCAGCCTTGCATCATTCCAGGGCTGCTCTGATCACCAACTTGTATGCTTGGTATCTATCTTTGCAGCTTTGCAGAAGATCATGCATGTGTGTAAAGTGTGTGACTACACCGCAACCATTCTATCCTTTCATTTGGGAGCAAAGTCTACCTATAAGTTATTTTGTTGTTGGATAAGGATTACGCTGGAAACGAAGGGCTAGGAGCGAAATGGTCTGTGAAAGTTCTTTACCATCAATCATTCCATTGGAGGAGTACAGATCCTCCTCTATCTTAGAGAGGCTCTTGCATTATTTGCAGTAGGCAAGGATGAAGAACATGTTCTACCGAAGTCACTGAAAGCGATAAAATGAATTGAGAAACAAAAAAGGTATCTAATCACTAATTAAATGAGTATGCACCTTTTTTTTCTTGCTTAACAAGTAAACCCTTAAATGGATGCCACAGCATTCCTTGGAGGACAAGGTTGTTCATATGATTGTTCCTGAAGAGCCACCTGAACCCACCAAAGATATCACAGTATATGTGCGTGTATATATATATATATATATATAAATAACACATGACAGAGGTAGTAGTATTTATATGAATGAACAATGTAATAACATCACTGCAGTTATTAGAAATAGCAGCTCCAAAGTCCAAATGGTGTGCAGTTTTGTTCAATATGATACAAAAGGCTGCACTCGTGAAATAAAAGTTCGGCTTTCTGCATGCTTCCAATGCATCCTATACCTACAGTTCAATGGCCACTCTCTCTCTCTCTCTCTCTCTCTCTCTAAATGGCCAATGCATCTGCTTTTAATATATTAATTTTTACGTATGCACACTTCTCATTGACATCTGTGTCTCTTATCAGAGTTCCCCTACACCCATCCAGATCTCACTCAGACCAGCTCATCTTTCTGGTCAAAGGATAGTAAAAGGAGATCCTACCGCTTGCCCCAACATTTCCCAAAGATATCACAAAAGCAGCAGTCTGCTCTGCCTCTCGGTCTTTCCACAGAAGGTCGATGTTCTTCCTTCCGCCCTTCTGCTGAAGAGGAGTTGTTATACGGCAAGAAAATGGTTCCCTGGACAACAGTTGTTGAGAAGATCTAATTGACTTCCTCGATTGGTATTGGGTTGTGATCGGTGGAAGGTGGTGGCGGTGTAGGATTCAACTCTCAGGTCAGTATATATTCTGATGAAAATAGCACCAAAAGCTGCTGCTTTGGGTTCTCAAGCTTCTTCTAGTTTTGAGTTGCTTCTCATGTGCTTCTTATATGTAGATGGAACCAAATCATTCTTTCTTGGTTCTTTGGATAATTCCACACAAGAAGAGGTTCTAAACTTTCCAAAGAGGAGAAGGGAAGAAGAGAAGCTGGCAAACAAGTGGTGGGAGAGAGCAGATGCGGCGGCCATGGCCGGAATGGAGTCCGGCGGCGGCAGCGGAGGCTCTTCCCGCTACCTCCATCACCTTCTCGGCCCACCGCAACAGCCTGCTGCGCCATCGACCCACATCCCACCCGAGGAGTCCAAGCCTTCCTCGGAAGAAAGCCCAAATCTTTCGGCGGACCTGGGCGAAGGCGACGGCGATCAACCCTCCACCTCCGCCGCGGTGGGAGGCCCCGTCCGACGCCCCCGCGGCCGGCCCCCGGGCTCCAAAAACAAGCCAAAGCCGCCTATTATCGTCACGCGCGACAGCCCCAACTCCCTCCACTCCCACGTGCTCGAGGTGGTCGGCGGCTCCGACGTAGTCGAGTGCGTCACTGACTACGCCCGGCGGCGCGGCCGTGGTGTCTCCGTCCTCAGCGGTTCCGGCGCTGTCGTCAACGTCGCAATCCGCCAGCCCGGGGCGCTGCCGCCGGGGAGCGTGGTTGCGACTCTCAGGGGTAGGTTCGAGATCCTCTCGCTGACGGGGACAGTCCTCCCGCCGCCAGCGCCGCCTGGCGCCGGGGGCTTGACCATATTTCTCTCTGGAGGTCAAGGGCAGGTAATCGGGGGCACTGTCGTTGGCCCTCTGGTGGCGGCGGGCCCGGTGGTGCTGATGGCGGCATCGTTTGCAAATGCCATGTACGAGCGGTTGCCGTTAGAAATCGAGGAGGAAGTGGCAGCGGCGGTCGAGGGGCAGCAACCAGTGGTTTCGCAGTCGTCAGGTGTTACCGGCAGTGGCGGTGAAGGAGGTGGCGGTGGAGTCGGTGCCAGCGGCGTTCCTTTCTACACTTTGGGTGGGGGAAACATGGGGAATTATCAGCTTCCGGGTGATCCATATGGGTGGGGTGGTGGTGTTCGTCCACCGTTTTGATTCCACAAGGAGTCTACTACTACTGCTAACTGATGTCCGTTATATACACACTACCATCAAAGAAGAAGAAGAAGAAGAAGAAGAAGAAGAAGATTAAATGGGGTTCATACTGTTTCTTTCCGATCATTTTGGGTGTGGATTTGAAGATGGTTTCTTTGAACCACTTTTCTGATTCCGTTGGTGATGATCGTGTCATCGGAGGCATGTTAGATGAACAGAGGAAGGAGTTGGGAGAGAGAGGAGCAGAAGGGACTGCTTGAAGAATGCTTCCCCAACTAAGTAGCTTCAGTTTGCATGTAATAACACAAGTAAGTACTGGCAGTCATTTACATATTTTTTGTTTTCTTTCTGTCATTTGAGGTCATTCTCTCTGTTGTGGACATTGTTCTTCTGTTGCATGCTTGTAGGGTCTCCCTGTTGGTACCACAGCCATGCTCCTCCTATTTAGACAGTTCCTATGTAAACCATTCAAACCATTCTTAACTCATATCATCCGCAGGACGTTTGGTGCTTTTATTTCTTTTTTGGTTTGTGTTCCAACGTTTGGATGTGGGTATGTGCATGCAAGCTTTTTGGCCACAGCCACCTGCAGAAAGCCTAGTCTTGATGGGGATGGGTGTGGTCTGTCAAATTAGGAGGCAGTGTTAAAATCCGAGAAGGGGTGTACAAGTTCTGTTGCCATTTATAGGGCATGGAAGGCGAACTGAGCATAAGATGTTAAACAGCATGCTGCGAGATTCTCATGTCTGCTTTCATCTTTTTTCCAAGTACAATTCTAGAAAGAAAGTTTCTACCCCCTGTCATAAAAGTAAGCCCCACTTTCCCACCTACTTTAAAAGCATGATATTTGTGGCTTCCAAATGTTATCTTCTTTGAATCTTATTTACTCCCTCTCTCTCTCTCTCTCTCTCTCTCTCTCTCTCTTTTCACGCGCCTGTGTGAGCATTTAGGTGGGTGTTAAAGCTGAGGAGTTCCAACTTTAATGGTGATACAAAAGAGTACCACTAAAAACCCGTCTCTCACTAATAAATTTTTGCTATCTATCTTCTAAAAACATGAAAACTGAACTAAGGTTATTTATACACAGCATGTACGCAAGCTTTCAAGTCACATTGAGTCATCCTCACTTTCATGGAGACTTAATTGAATCTCTCCATCATAACAAAGTTTGATGTTGTCATCATAATAGATTTACAAGTCACAATCTCACATCATATGCCCATTTATTAACGTTTCGAAGTTACCCAATTACATCATTCCTATGTCTTGAATTGTGCTATATCCATAGTAACCCTACTTGTTGGGTTCCTCCACATTATATACCCACTTTTTGAGTACCTTCAAAGACCGACCTGTGGATGTGAATGAATCATCAACATGTTCTACCTCCATACAAGAAACTAACGGAGGTTGACATGCAATTTTCTTCAGCTTAGTAGTAATGATTAGTTGACATGCAATTACGTCTCTACCGAAACAGAAAATTTTCAGAAACCTAATATTGGAGGTCTTGATTTTGACATTGGAGGTTTAACTAAAACTGATAGCAGCTAAGATTTTCCTTATAATAGTTAGGATTTTCCTAACTACATGAAGAAATATCGCATCTCTAATATCATGTTAAGAATGAAATGAAGAAGATGTTATTCTTGTGTTGGTTTGATGCTCCCTATTTATACACGTTAGGAGGGAGGATTTCCCTCAATAGAGCTACGATATTTCCTCATATAGTTGGAAAAATCTTAACTGCTATCAAAAACTAATAATTTTTTTGTCAAAGAATAAATTTAATTCATATTTTAGATGTCTTACAATGCTTTTTATGCAATAAATCACATATAATGAGGGAAGCCGTCAAGAAATAGATACTCTTAATCTTTGATACATTTTGTCATCTAGAAAACAAGGGAAGCGAAGGTGATAAATCGATTTGAAAGGTCAAAATCATATAATGATGATTAGTCATTGTAAGGACCTTGCATGGATTATTATGTTATGAGTATATTAGGGGGTCTCGATCATGGAACAATTGAAGCAAAGATAAAGATAAGCTTAACAAACTTAAGAAGGGTTGCAATTGAGCAAAAGGGATTGTAAAAACCTCGTAAAGGGCAATGTGTATGCAATTGTATAATGAGAAGCTATTGATATATACCATGAGAATAAATGAGTTAGAAAGAATATAAGAAGTACATAAAAAGATTGGGATGATTAAGTTTGAGCTACAACTCAACCCAATGTCATCAACTAAACTTGCTAGAGCTCTATGCATATAAGAACACATAGTGAGGAAATTAAGTAGGAAGGGATGCTGAGAAATAAATTAAAAATAATTTTATATACTTTGTGTTAGGAAAAAATCATAAAATAATATATTGAAAATGTGTTTCGTGATCCAATAAATAATATAAGGTATAGAGAGAATATAAACATGAATGATAGTTGCTTATCCTCTTACCCTTGAGAATGTGTTTCTGTAGCCTTGGGGAGAGGATTTTACCCTCTTAAGACCGACACTGGCAAGACCTTATGCACTGGACTTTTTGTTCTCTTTGTTTCTTTTTGGTTGCTTATCATCACTGTCTCTCTAAGAGTTGTTTTCTTGGAAGGTAACCTGAAGTCTTTCCTATTTCGGACAGACATCATTCTAACACTTGCGACGGCTGGGTTTAGGCGCATACGCAGGTTTTGAAGTACCATCCTCCAATTATTAGAGTCATCAGTGCGAACACGGCGGAGTGGATAAGCAAAATATATCTGTCATTCCTAAACTTGGAAATGTCTCTTTGGTGGCATCCACTGTGAGCATTAATGGATGGGCAACAGGTTGTCCAAATCAAGTTGTTAGTCAGTCGGTGAGAAAGATATCATTGTTCGAATTGTTGCATTCTTTTCTCAATCTTTTTGTCAGGAAAGAACAACATTTTGTTAAATTTGTAAACATTTTTAAATTTCTAGAACCAATTTTTTTTAAAAGATAAAGAGATTTTTTTTAGAAAGAGTGAGAAAATTTTTGAAAATTGTATGAGAGAATATAAAAAAATATTTACGTTTGAGTTGAGATTACAGTTTAATTTTTCTCTATGAACATAAATGATGCAAGCAAAGAACATAGAAACATATTAAATCTTTTATCGATTTTTCAAGGTTTAAATTTAGTATTAATATATGAGTTTTTCTTTTTAATTTTTAAGATCTCCTCACTTTTTATTATTATTGTTTTAGTCTCCACTTATCTACTTTCTCTCTACAAGAAGGAACTCAGTTTGTACGCTTTAGAACTCGGATTACTGGAGTTGCAGAATAATGGAAGAAAATCCATAGAAGCATACGAAATGCTGATAGCAGCCAACCCCCTACTTGAGTAAATAACCAAAACAAAGCGTATACGATCCTTGGAATGCACCGTTTCCACTTCTAAATCTTCATGCACGAGTTGTTGACTCACCGAGCGATGATCACCCATTGTCTGTCCTCGTTCTCTTTATGAACTCCAAGCAATCTGCTATCGCCTCGGCGTAGAACGAGTTGGATCTGCGCCACGGACGGTGCTGCTGCTGCTGCTTGAATTCCCGGTCGCCACCTTCCTTGGAGCCTTTCTTCAGCGCTTGCAGGCATCGATGGAAGAAGCTGAAGAGCCTCACACGCAGTCGGGGGACCAACAGCTTGCGACCTTCGATTCGGTGGCATCTTCTCCGGCCTGTCCTGACGTGCTTCTGCTGTGCCATTTGATGTTGAGAGATTTGAGTGTCTCATGGTGTGCTATTTATATTAGAGTTGGCGAGGAAACATCCTCGCAAGGATTTTGTCTTCATCGTTCCAAATCTTGTTGAGCTACCGACCATTCGTGTACTTGAAAGTTGTGGGTGTGTGTCGATTATATGCAATATGAGATAGATTATGAAGAACTAAAAGACTTTATTGGTGCAATGATGCTAGGTGGTGATAATTTAATCTGATTGTGATTGCTATGTATCATGAAATGAAGCAAGAGTGTATGTAGCTGGTGGGTGGGGTGTCCCCCAAGGGCGAGATATAGCAACTCAGGGAGTGTCGAGCCAGCTTGGATTGTCCTCCATCTGCAACATCGACTCCCCGTACACACGGGGAAGCTTACGTTGTTACAACCCAATTGAGTTGGTGGTCTCAGGAGGAGGCTATACAGATAGTAGTACACTTTTGGTTGCCATAATCATAGTCGCGGTCCCAATTTCGAGGCCGCGCGGCAAATATTTCAGCTCATGACACGTCTTCTTGTGGAGTTGGTTTATGTGGATGATCGGAGGAAGGAAACATCCTGACCCGCCCACGACGATGATGATGATGATGATGATCATGATGATGATGATGATGATGATAATAATAATAATAATAATAATAATAATAATAATAATAATTATTATTATTATTATTATTAGGATGAATCTAAAAAAAATTTCATAATTTTCGATTTTTTTCACATAACACTTCTAGTTTAAAAATTGTGCTTGTTTTAAAAGATAACCATACCTTGAAAAATCGATGAGATTCACATAGGTTTAAATTGAAAATAAATTGATTTTACTTGAACTGATTCTTTTATCGTATATTGTACATCTAAACATTTCACCTTCACCGATCAACACGACATGTGCTATACTATCTTTCATCTCCAGATAGTTTTCCTATTCCATCGTTGTCATTGGCTTTTCTTGTATTACAGAGCCTTTAAAGATTTGGTTGTCATTAAGGAAAGTAAGTTTTTGCTAGTCATAGGTGCCCTGCAAGCCAATCACGTGAGTGATAACATATGTGACATTATACACATTCATTTTTTCTTATTATATTTTGACATTTTATCACTTTATATTGCTTGTTGCATATATGCATATATATTGTGATGTCTATGGATCTATGCAATGAGAATCGGATCGTGATAAGATCACGATAATGAGACCGATTCACCTTTAAACATAAACCCTAAATAATCCTGATCATAGGTTACTCGAAAAGGACATCAAGATAACCGGACAAACTAGTATGCTGCATACCCATCTATATGATGGAGATAGCTAGTCTCAAAGCTGCTCATATGTGGACACTAGGGCTATAATGCAAGTGCTCATTGGAGAATGAGCTCACTGATTGATCTGCTTACAGAATGTTGGATGGTTAATGATACCTCATTGTCAAACAGTGATTCTGTTGTCATAGTGGTGTACATGGTCCTTAGACTTAAGATACCAAGGATGTCATGTATGAGTACTCCACTCTTTAATACCAGACTTATAGGTCTGTAAGTTCCAGATCTAGCATAATCGGTCATCGGGAGTGGCAGCCAACCTTATAGGGACTATTGAGTATCGATAAAGGATCATCCACTCTCGATGTCATGAGAGGAATATCTCGTATGTTCTTGCTCAAACAAATCCATAGCTAGGGTCATTCGGATTGAGAGAGAATGAGTTCTCCGAGAGAATCCGATTAAAGTGAGACTCGAGTAGAAACCGTATGGGTCTGACAGCACCATGACCGATATATGGTCTTTGGGATATTAGATGGATGAGGGACTATAGATATACGGTAACTGAGGATAGATATATCTAAAGGATTGGATTCCCCTTTATCATCTGGGAACTGCAACATAGTGGCCTAGTACATCCACAATCGATGAGTCGAGTGAATTATTATGGAGATAATAATTCATTGAGCTAGAAGGAGTTCTGACATGTATGACTTACAGTTAGCTCAATTTGGGCATAAAGAGTCACACACATATGGTAGGCGTTACGACAAGTAGAGGTTCGAATATGAGATATTTGTTAGAGCCCCTATCTTATTGGATATCCAATAAGCCCCTAAATTATTGGATCCTATGGATGAGATCCAATAAGAGCCAATAAAAGATTATTAGATAGAGATCCACTAATATAATAGGCTTGGGTAGTTGGATGGAGATCCAAAACCCAATATGGTATGATCCATTATTGTTAAGTTGATAGGGGGCCTTAGATAGCAGGTTAGAGGTTTTTAGTTGCCACCTCATATTCTCCTCTCCACTTCTCTTCCTCAGATAATAGGTGTCGAGTTTTGATAGCATTGGAGGAGCATCGTTGCAGCCATATTGTATGGATCACCGCTAGAGAGAAGGACGCTTGACCTCCTTCATCCTCTCCTACAGATCTGCAGGGATTCAGGGATATACGATCTCCTTAGGTAAAACATAATCTTTTATATACACAGTTTTTTATTTTATGGATTTTGCATATCAATCTTCACATGATGATGAACACATTATTAGGAAATTTAGAGATTTTTATTTTCTATTCTTTCGCTATGAATGTGATGTCACCTCTAGATTTCCCCATAGTGGTATCAGAGTCATGTTGTTCGTACGAAAGATTGGTTTTGAACTACGTATGTTGTGTTTTAAGAAAATTTTTATCGTCAAAATTATTAACACAAAAGGCAAGAGAAGGTAGCAGGTTTACCAAAGGCTGCTTGCAGCCTTGGTCGAGAGCTCCCAAGGGAGGTCTCGGCCACCTACTACAGGCCACCTGTGCTGGTCATATGTTCCCTGCAAACCAATCACATGAGTGATGACACGTGTAATATGATATGCATTTTTTCTGCTTATTATATTATTTAATATTTTATCACTTTATATTATATATATATATGTATATATATATATATGTATATATATATAGTAATGTCCATGTATCTGTGCAATGAGAATTGGATAGCGAAGAGATCACGATAATGAGACTGATTCACCTTTAAACACAGATCCTAAATAATCACAGTCATAGTTACTCGAAAGGGACATCGAGATAACTAGATAAACTGGTGTACTATATATCCGTACAAATGATAGAGGTGGCTGGTCTCATAGCTACTCATATGGGGGCATTAGAGCTACAGTGCAAGTGTTTATTGGAGAATGAGTTCACTAATTGATCCGCTCACGAAATGCTGGATGGTTAATGATATCATATTGTCAAACAATGATTCTGTTGTCCCTATGGTGTACCTAATCCTTAGACTTGAGATACCAAAAATATCCTGTATGAGTACTCCACTCTTTGATATCAAACTTATAGGTTTGGAAGTTTCATATCTAGCACAGTCGGTCATTGGGAGTAACACCCAACCTTACGAAAACTATTGAGTGTAGATAGAGGATCATCCACTCTCGGTGTCATGAGAGGAATTTTCCATGTATTTTTGCTTAGACAAATCCCTGGCTAGGGTCCTTAGCATGTAACATTCAGCTTTGAAGAGTAGATCCATTTCTGCTACTGATATTTGTTAGATTTCTTAGAATTCTTCCTGCAAAGTGAAGTCCAGTGACCAAGGTCTTTGAATCCAATAACAAGTACAGTTTCTTGCAATTCCATCCTACTGCTGTATTTTCTTAATCCAGCTCTAAGAATTATAGCATGCATCTGACAGTCAGTCTAGAAGATTTCTTATGGTTCTTCCTGAAAAGTGTGATCAAGATCTTGTTACACACATAAGAACAATTTCCTGCACCTCCTAGTCTCTGGGGTATTAGATGGATGAGGGACTATAGATACACGGTGATTGAGAACAAATAAGTCCAAATAGATTGGATTCCCTTATATCTTCTAGGGACTGCGACGTAGTGGCCTAGTACGTCCGTAGTCGATGAGTCGAGTGAATTATTATGGAGATAATAATTCATTGAGCCAAAAGAAGTTCTGACAGGTATGACTCATAACCAGCTCAATATTGGGCCTAGAGGGTCACACGTATATAATAGGTATTGCGACAAGTAGAGGTTCGGATATGAGATATCCGTCGGACCCTTATCTTATTGGATATCCAATAAGCCCCCGAATTATTAGATCCTATGGATGAGATCCAATAAGAGCCAATGAGAGATTATTTGGTAGAGATTCACTAATCTAAGAGGCTTAGGTAGTTGGATGGAGATCCAATACCCAATATGGCAGGATCCATTAGGGTTAAGTTGATAGGGAACCTCTATAAATATGAGGGAACTGAAGGTTCATAGGCCAGAGCTTCTCTTGATTACCATCTCCTATTCTCCTCCTCAGATAGTAGGCCTGAAGATTTGAGGAGTGTCATCGCAGCCCTACTGTGTGGATCACCGCTAGAGAGGATGGTGCTTGACTTCCTTCATCCTCTCTTAAAGATATATAGGGATTTAGGGATATACGATCTCCCTAGGTAAAACATAATCTTTTATATACGCAGTTTTCGATTTTACGGATTTTGTGCACTAATCTTCACATAACAATGAACATAATTTATGAGAAATTTGAGGTTGTTTAATTTTTGTTCTTCTACTACGTATGTGATGTTGCCCATAAATTTTTCCTACAGAGGTATTAGAGCTAGTTGTTCGTGCGAAAGATTAGTTTTGAACTGCGTATGTTGTGTTTTAGGAAGACTTTTATCATCAAAATCGTTGACACAAAAGATGAGAGAGGGCAGCAACTATTACTGCCCTTGTAGGTTGGCCAATGGTTGCTTGCAGCATTGGATGAGGCTTGGCCACCTACGTGTAGGTGGCCGGCGGGCTGTAGCCGATCGCTTGCGGTCAGTAGCATGTGGGCCGCAGGCAACCATGAGAGCAGTGGCACCTGTGGGTGCTATGCCCGCAAGTAGAGCCGCCCACGGGGGTGCCCACCTCCAGGGGCGGTGCCACCTGCATGCATACCACCCGTGGGCAAGGTCGACGCCCCCTCCCCTTACCATCGTGGTCGTCACCAGCAAGGTGCGACAGCCAAAATACAGTAGCAGGGATGGGGTTAGGGTATTTTGGGCAAAAGAATAATTTTGCCACTTAAAATTTGAGAAATTCCAAGTTTTGTCCTTTTATCCAAATTATGAAAATACCCCTCATAATCTAAAAAATTTCTTGTATGTCCCTAATATTAGAAAAATATTAGTTAATTAAATAGTTTAATTAACTATTATTATTATCTAGTAGTCCTACATTATGATGATGTGTACATATGATACAAGATGCGGATGGATGATCATGAACCGTGTGATGTGTGTCCATGTGATGTGATTATTATTATTATGGCCTACGAGCTACCACTTTATTTCTTGTTTATTATTGAGCTTGTGTGCCTATGATTAAGTTGTAATCACACGAGAAGGCGGAGCGAGAGTGTGGAAGCGATAGCAAGACCCACAAGAACGAGACGGATGATCGCGACACATAGAGATGCGTTGAGATGTCGATGGAACCGACGAGGATGAGATAGACGATCATAGGGCATGGAGATGTGCCGCTACACACATAGATCTTGATGTGAGTGATTAGGCCCACTAGCTCGGGCCTGATCACATTAGACTGTGGTCCATGATCATCTGGTATGATTATTCATGTGATGTGTGATTGCTTATACACATACTAGATATATGTATATATATTTACATATGATGTAGATATATATTAAATATGTATATGTGTGACATATCATATTAGAAGACTAAATCAAAATATCCTCTCTCGATAATATTAAGTCGGTAAACGTGAGACAATTAGATTGACCTACATGGCATTCTATCATTATAGGTAGGGACCGATTCTCGGCGTAGGTTGAGTTGGTCGAGTCCCTCGAGGCTCACCTATATCACGAATCGCTATCTTGCCTACGACCTAGAGATGTCACCGGTGACCTGAGGACATGAAATGCTTGGTCGAGCCTCTTAAGGGTATATCATCAAATCAGACTCATCTTGTAATGATGGTGTTGACTTAACCGAACATCATGGTTGGTCGAGTCCCTCGAGACCATGGTGGTTCGAAAATCGAAAAGGATGAGAATCATAAGGAGTTGTGATCGGCAAAAGTTGCATACCTTTTGGGCTTAGTGTGATTAGTCGAGTCCCTCAAGATTATACTAAAACGTTGATTGGATCCTGATCTCCACTAGAAGTCTGTCGGAGACTTCCATTTCACGTGCTGAGGGTGTCGTGTGACTTGCTAGTAAAATAGTGGGAGCAGATTAAGATAGAAGTCCATATCTTGATTGTTTATTTTTCTATGAAATCTGCATGTTATTTATTTCTACTATATCTTTTGTTAGGATCAAGAGCACTAAGAGGGGGGGGGGGAATTAGTGCAGGGAAAAACTTTCATCGGTTCAAAAAGACTTAG
>LVTN01000543.1:25517-79697 GCA_001649415.1 Musa itinerans | reverse complement strand
TAGCCTTTTACAACACTTTTAAGCTCTCAAATACTCAGAATAAAAGCAAGCTTTCGGTGCCCTTTCATACAGGAAAGGGTGGGGTTTATATAGGCCCCAATCAGTTTGAATTTGGAGCTCGTCATCTCTCGGATTTTTGGGGTCCTAGCGGTACCACCACCATAACTGGGCGGTACTACTATCTATCAACAGTCACTGAGCGGTACTACCACTCAGTTTGGGTGGTATTACCGCCTGACTTCGCTCGGAGACCGAGCTCAGGCGGTACCACCGCTTGGCAGGGGCGGTACCACTATTGGCAGTAATAACTGCCGGCAATACCACTGTCTGACAGGGGCGGTTCAACCGCCCAGAACTCCTGGGAGACCGAGTCTCCTGGACGGTGCCACCGCCGGCCAGGAATTCTGGGTCCGAATGGGCCGATCCATTTGGCCCAGTTTGGGTCTATTAAGGACCCAATTGGCCCCAGATTAAGTTAATGGGATCACCTCCCAATCCTAACTTAATCTTCATGCTAACTACGACAATAAAGACATTAATACTGCAAATCATATTCTGGTGCGTCAATCGCTTCTTCCGGTGAACTTCCGGTGAACATCCGACGAACCCTCGGTGATGCTCCAGCGGACTCCCGGCAAACTCCTAGACTTGCGACGATCCTCTTGGCGAGTTCCGATGAGCTTCTTTAGCAAGCTCCTGGACTTCTCAGATTGTTCCCGTAGAACTTTCGACGATCGTCCGGACTTCCGACGAACTCTCGAACCCCCAACGTGATCTTGGTCTTAACTCCAGCTCAACACCTGCTGCAAGTCTTACTGCTATCATAGTTAATCCTGCACACTTATCTCAACATATAGATTAGATAAACAAATGACAATTGACTTCATCATCAAAATCCGAGATTCAAAATCTTTATTTTTCGAAAATGTCACTTTCAAATCCCTTACGTGACATACTTGATATCAACCGCCTTACTGGTCCGAATTAAACGGATTGGCTCTTCAACTTGAGAATTGTTCTCACGGTAGAGAACATCGCGTACGTCCTTGATATAGTGATGTCTACGCCCAAGGAAGAGGCAAGCGAGGATGAGATCGCTCGCTGCATGAAGTACATAGATGACTCCACTCTTGCTCAGTGTTACATATTGGGCTCCATAACTTCTGAGTTACAGAGGCAACATGAAAAGATGTATGCTAGATCCATTCTCCTACATGTCTGCAAACTATTTAAGGAACATGGAAGGACTCAGCGATATGAGATATCCAAGAGTCTCTTCTACACTAGGATGATTGAGGGGACACTGGTTCAAAACCATGTCTTAAAGATGATTGAGTAGATAGAGAAACTCACAGGTCTAAGAATGATCCTAGAGGATAACCTATGTGTGGATCTTGTATTTCAGTTCATACCAAATTCCTTTTCACAGTTCATAATAAATTTTAATATAAACAAGCTTGAGATGACTCTCCTTAAGCTCCACAATATGTTGAGGTAGGCAGAGAGCACTATCAAGAAAGAGAAGTCAGTTCTCTATACTAGTGAGACTAAAAAGAAAAGGAAATCAGAAAAGTCCCTTAAGAAGGGCAAGGGCAGACCAGGTAAAGCAAAGGTTGCTAAAAATGATCCGACAAAGGACAAAGGTCAATTCTTCTACTACAACAAAGATGGGCACTGGAAGAGGAACTACAAAAAGTACATTACTAAGAGGGCGAAATAGAAGTTTAGAGAAGCTTCAAGTATATTCATGATCAGTCTCCATTTGTCAAACTCTTATGATAACACATAGGTATTGAATACCGGTAGTGCTTATTATATCTGCAATTTGTTGTAGGTTCTAGTAAGTCCTAGGAGATTGGCGAGAGGCGAGAAGGACCTCAAGATGGGCAATGAAGCAAAAGTTACTAAAGTAGCTAGTGGCGAGGTCACTCTACATTTGCTTGGTGGAGCTATTATTGCATTGGATGCATACTATTTTGTTCCTTTTATTATTAAAAATATTATTTTCATTTCATGATAGTTAGTGGATATAAATTAATTTTTTAGAACAATGATTGTTCAATACTATTAGATGATAGATCATCATAAGAGGAACATTGCATAAAGGTTTGTTTATGCTAGACACTGCTCTATATATCATGAATGTAAGTGTATCCAAGAGGAAATGAGATGAGGTGAACAGTGCATACATGTGGCATTGTAGGCTAGGTCACGTCCATGAGAGAAGGATTCAAAAGTTGCTAAAGGATAGATATCTAGATCTATTCGACTATGAGTCATATGAAACTTGCGAGCCTTACCTTTTGGAAAATTGACCAACTCTCCTTTTAGTGGAATTGGAGAGAGAGCCACTGAGTTGCTGGAACTCATACATAGTGATGTATGTGGACTCATGTCAACTCATACCATAGGCGGTTACTCATACTTTATTATTTTTACTAATGATTTCTCAAGGTATGGACATTTGTACTTGATGAAGTACAAGTTCGAAGCCTTTGAGAAATTCAGAGAGTATAAGAATGAAGTGGAGGTGAGTATAAGAGTATAAGAATCGAGGAGGTGAGTACTTGAGTATAGAGTTCACCTAGTTCCTCAAGGACCATGAGATTCTATCCCAATGGACACCTCCTTATACACCTCAGCTTAATGGTGTATCTGAAAGGAGGAATCGTACACTGTTAGATATGGTGCGATCCATGATGAGCTTCGCCGACCTACCCATCTCATTCTAGGGATACGCCCTAGAAACTACAGCTTACCTTCTAAACATACTTCCAACTAAGTCGGTAGTGTCTACACCATATGAGATATAGAAAAGGAAGAAGCCCAATCTTAAGGTTATTAAGATTTGGGGCTGTCCTACCCATGTTAAAAGACCCAACCCTAATAAGTTGGAATCCTAGATAGAGCGGTGCAAGTTTGTGGGATACCTCAAGGAACTTGTGGGTATTATTTCTATCATCCTAAGGACTAAAAGATCTTTATAGCCAAGAGTGTGGGGTTCCTTGAGAAGAAACACATTCTTGGCGGAGATAGTGGGAACATGATATGTTGAATCTTGGATTTTGATGATGAAACCAATTGATAAGTGTTTACGATTTGATCTGCATTTTGTGTGACGCATGATGCTTCGATCAAGATGAGACAATTAAAGCAGGAAGAATCATGTTAGGCCAGAGGAAAATATGTCAGAAGATTAGACGTCGAGCCAAAGGATCGGTCGACGTATCGACAAAAGGCTTCGGGCCATGGTTTCGAGCATCGGGCCAAGAAAAATAGATATTGCGCCAAGGATATCGGAGTTGCGGAAGTCAACTGACTGATTGAGCAATAGGCTGCAAGAGAGGACGATGCGCCGAAGAATCAAACGAAGCGTCGATGGACCAATGACATGCCGGATAACATAATTCATGCTTAGTAATAAATGTCTAGATCAAAGTATGCTTTATGTGTGCAGGATTAACTACGTTAATAAGACATAAAGCAAAATGAAGTCCCGGAGTTAAGAATGTAATTTCGTTGGAAGTTTGAGAGTTCGTCAAAAGTCCAAACGTTCGTCAGAAGTTCTGTAGGAACCAACCGAGAAGTCCAGAAGCCTGCCAGAGAAGCTCGTCGAAACTCGCCAAGAAGATCGTCATGAAATCTAGGAGCTTGTCGGGAGTCCGCTGGAATATTGCCGGGAGAACGTTGGAAGTTCGCCAAAAGCTCGCTGGAAGAAACCAAGACCTAGGGACTTGTTTAGCTTAGTAGATGTCTTAAATTTCGTAGTTAGCATATAATTGGGATTGGAATTAGACCAACCTCATTATGGACCAGTTGGGCCCATGTAAGGACTGTGTTGGGCCTAATAAAAGGCCCAAATAGTGACCCAAGAGGTGGTACCATCGTGGCATAGTCTTTGAGACTATGTCAGGCAGTAGTACCGCCCAGACATGGTCTCCGAGAGACTGCCAGGCGATGGTACCGCCCAGTGGCAGGGTGCCAAGTGGTGGTACCGCTAGACTGGGCAGTGGTACCGCCTAGTGCAGTGTTAGAGATTGACACTGGCGGTGGTACCGCCCGGCACAGGTAGTGGTACCGCCCGTACCCAGGAAACCTAGGATGAGATGTTTTTAGGCTTCAAGTTTGAATCAACTTGAGGCCTATAAATACCCCTCTCATCCCTGGTTAACTTACACAAGCACAAAGTATTTAAAAGTGAGAAAACACTGCTGTAATCTTGTATGATCTCCTCTCATTCTTCTAAGTGTTAGAATAGTTTGAGAGATGAGTAAGTGGGGGTGTAAGGGTTATCTCCTGAACTCGGTAAAAGGAGAAAGAGCTATAAAAGGTGGTTGGTCTTCGCCTATTGAAGGAAGACCGATAGTGGATGCCGGTGGCCTCGACGGAAGAGGAATCGGTGGAGTGGATGTAGGTTACGACGACCAAACCACTATAAAAATCTGGTTTGCTTTTCTCTTGTGCAATTTACCTTACTGCAAACCACGTTACTTACTTACTGCTTTCAATACGTTTACGAACACACTTTTAAGTTAAGTATTTCTGAGTTTGATTTTTATCGTATGAAAATATTTTTCAGAACTAACGTAATTTTACCGCTGCAATAATTCATCCCCCCTCTTAGTGCCGACTCGTTCCTAAAATGATGAAGTTGAGCGAGATTAGAGAACCTAGCTCAAGCACCACTCTATAGCCCGAGTCTATTCATGTACCTAGCACATAAGTTCCGACTTTACGTAGGTCCGGTAGAGTATCTCATCCTCTTGAGAGATATGTGGGACATATTAGATGAGAGGATGTTGAGGATACCAATCCTCAGACATATGAGGAGGCTATTACGAGCATAGACTCCAAGAAGTGGCAAGAAGTCATAAATTCTAAGGGTATTGTACTCATCAGTTGCAAGTCGATCTTCAAGAAGAAGATCAGAGTAGATGGAAATGTAAAGACCTATAAAGCAAGACTAGTGGCTAAGGGGTATTGTCAAAGGTAAAGTATTGACTATGACGAGACCTTCTCACCCGTAATAATACTAAAATCCATTCGAATTCTATTAGCTATTGTAACACACTATGATTATGAGATCTGATAGTGGATGTGAAAACTGTGTTCCTTAATGGCAACCTCAAGGAGGTGTATATGATACAGCCTGAGAGATTCGTATCCAAGGACTACTCAGATAGGGTGTGTAGGTTGCTTAGGTCCATTTATGAACTGAAGCAAACTTCCCGAAGTCGGAATATAAGATTTGATGAGGCGATTAGATCTTATGACTTTGTTAATAATGAAGATGAGCTTTGTGTATACAAGAAGGTAAGTGGGAACATTATCACCTTCTTGGTATTATATGTGGCTGACGTAGGAATGCTATCCTGATCATTGGGAATGATGTAGGAATGCTATCCATAGTAAAGGCTTGGTTATCTAGACACTTCTCTATGAAGGACTTAGGGGAAGCATCCTATATCTTGGGGATTCAAATCTATAGAGATAGATCCAAGAGTATGCTTAGTTTATCTCAATCCAAGTATATATACACCATTGTCAAAAGATTTGATATGAAAAATTCCAAGAGAGGTCTCATACCGATAAGACATGGGATATCGCTTTCTAGGAGTATGTCCCCAAAGACTCCTGAAGAAAGGGCGAACATGGATAGGACACCCTATGTCTCAGCTATAGGGTCTATCATGTATGTCATGCTATGTATCGGGCCTGATACAACACATGCTTTGAGTGTCATGAGCAGGTATCAAGTAGATCTAGGCTTGGAGCATTGGAAAGTAGGAAAGTGCATCCTTAAGTACTTGAGAAGAACTAATGATTTTTTACTTGTATATGAAGGTAGTAGCCTCAATGTTGAAGGCTACACAGACTCGAGTTTCCAATCCGATGTCGATAATAACAAGTCTAATTTTGGGTATGTGTTTATCATGAATGTAGTAGTATGTTGGAAGAGTTCTAAGTAAGATACTACTGTTGACTCGACCATAGAGGTAGAGTACGTTATTGCAACAAAGGCAACAAAGGAGGGAGTTTGGATGAATAAGTTCATCATAGATCTGGGAGTCATGCCGGGCAACGAGGAGTCGATTCTATTATATTATGATAATAATGGGGCGATTGCTCAAGCGAAGAAACCTAGGTCTCATTAGAAGTCTAAGCACGTTTTGAGAAGGTTCCACATAATCAGAGAGATTGTGACCCAAGGAGATGTAATAGTGGAAAGAGTTCCATCCGAAGATAACATCGTAGATCCACTAACAATGTCGTTGTCTTTGAGCGTCATAGGGGTCTGATGACGATTAGACACATAGGTGAATGACTTTAGGTTAAATGGAAGATTACTAGTCATAGGTGCTATACAAGCCAATCACGTGAGTGTTGACACGTGTGACATGATATACATTCTTTTTGCTTATTATATTTTAGTATTTTATCACTTTATATTGCTTGTTGTATATATGCATATATATTTTGATGTTTATGGATCTATGCAATGAGAATCTGATCATGATGAAATCACAATAATGACATCGATTCACCTTTAAATACAAACCCTAAATAATTCTGGTCATAGGTTACTCGAAAGGGACATCGAGATAACCGAACAGATTGGTGTGCTATATACTCGTCTATATGATGGAGGCAACTAGTCTCATAGCTGCTCGTGTGGGGACACTAGGGCTACAATGCAGGTGCTCATTGGAGAATGAGTTCATTGATTGATCTGCTCATGGAATGCTAGATAGTTAATGATACCTCATTATCAAACAATGATTCCGTTGTCCCAGTGGTGCACCAAGTCCTTAGACTTGAGACACCAAGGATGTCCTGTATGAGTACTCCACTCTTTGATACCGGACTTATAGGCCTGAAAGTTTCATATCTAGCATAGCTAGTTATCGAGAGTGACAGCCAATCTTACGAGGACTATTGAGTGTCGATACAGGATCATCCACTCTCGGTGTCATAAGAGGAATATCCCATGAGTTCTTGCTTAGACAAATTCCTAATCATTCGGATTGAGAGAGAAAGAGTTCTCCGGGAGAATCCGATTAGAGCGAGACTCGAGGAGAAATCGTATGGGTCTGACATTACCATGCCCGATGTACGGTCTTTAGGATATTAAATGAATGATGGACTATAGGTACATGGTAACTAAGGATAGATAAGTCTAAAGGATTGGATTCCCTTATATCGTCTGGGGACTACAGCGTAGTGGCATAGTATGTCTGCAGTCGATGAGTCATTGAGCCAGAAAGAGTTTTGATAGATATGACTTATGACCAACTCGATATTGGGCCTAGAGGGTCACACACATATGGTAGGCGTTGCGACGAGTAGATGTTCGGATATGAGATATTCGTCGGAGTCTCTATCTTATTGGATATCCAATAAGCCCATGAATTATTGGATCCTATAGATGAGATCCAATAAGAGTCAATGAAATATTATTGAATAGAGATATACTAATCTAAAAGTCTTAGGTAGTTGGGTTTTAAGGATTTTGCGCACCAATCTTCACACGACGATGAACATATCTATTCTTCTACTGTGCATATAATATCATCCCTAGATTTCCCTATAATTCTATGCCATTGACCTTGTTCCGTTATATTTCATCGCTGTCGCAAGAAGGATTTTAAGGTGATAATAATTCCAACTTCTAAGGTTCCATAAGGTATGTTTCCAAATCTATAATAATTTTCATTTTATAGAGATGCTTTTTTATTTAAAATTTGGTTGCTTCCTTTCATTTAGTTCAGTATTAATTTTATCAATGGAAGTATTATTTGGCTTGTGGGATAGGATTAAAGATGATAATATTTCATATGAGGAGGCTTCACGACATGTTGACCAGAATGTAGTAAGAAGTGTTGTGGGCTATTTTGCTCAGAACAAAAAATTCTGACCAAAATATAGTCATGATGAGCAAGATGCTTTATGCTTAACCATTTCGTTCATGTGTCACCCACCATTGGAGACAATAACTTTCTACATGCTAGAACAATACAAGCTTGAACATCTCTTTTTCCAAATTGTTCATGTTCCCTCCATGTCCCATAAGGGGACAATTAAACTATTAAACTAGACTTTGCTCCTTCAAATTTTAGGAAAGCTTTGAATACAATACAAATGTACATATGTCATTGGTTTTCTATTTTAGAGAATTTTTAAAATATTTTTTCTAATTTTTTCGACATCTGAATAGTGTTTCATCTTTCTATTTTCTCATAGTTTTTTCTATTGTTACTAAAATATAATACATCAATATAATATTTTTTTAACATTTAAGCTTCTGTATAGGCCCATAATATATGAAGAAAAGTTAGTCCAAAAATAAAATCTTCTGATCTGTAATGCAATAGGGCAAAAAAATAAAAAATAGTGCATCACATGTGAGTACTATTCAAAATGATTTAAAATTTTTAGAAAAACTTTGAATACAATACAGATGGACATATGCCACTGATTTTCTATTTTTTAAAAAGAATTTAATATCTTTTTAAAATTTTCAACATCTAAATAGTGTTTTATTTTCTTATTTTATCCTATTTTTAATTTCTATCAAAATATAATACATCCATGTAATATTTTTTTGACATCTGAGCTTCTAAATAGGTTTACAATATATGGAGAAAAGTTGGTCCACAAAAATATTTTCCTAATATGTGATACATTATTTAAAAAAATTAAAAAAACTACATCGCATAGAAGCGCTATTCAAAATGTTCTCAAATTTTTAAAAAATATTTGAATATGATACAAATAGATATATGTCACTGATTTTTTATTTTAGAGATTTTTTTGATATTTTTCTAAAATTTTCAACATCTAAACAGTGTTTCATCTTCCTATTTTCTCCTTTTTTTTATTTCTACCAAAATATAATGCATCAAAGCAATGTTTTTTAATATTTGAGCTTCTGTATAGGTCCACAATATATAAAAAAAAGTTGGTCTAGGAAAAAATGTGAAGCACTATTTTTAGAAAAAAATATAAAAAATAGTGCATCACATAGAAGCACTATTCAAAACGATATGAAATATTTAGAAAGGCTTTGAATATAACACAGATGGAGATATGTCATTGGTTTCCATTTTAGGAATTTTTTTTGATATTTTCTTAATTTTTCAACATATGAACAGTGTTTTATTTTCCTATTTTCCCCTTTTGCTTTATTTCTACCAAAATATAATGCATCTATTTAATGTTTTTAACATTCGAGCTTCTAAATTGGTCCACAATATATGGAGAAAAGTTGGTTCACAAAAATATTTTCCTAATATATGATGTAAAGTTTTTAGTAAAAAAAATCAATAACAGTGCATCACGTAGAAGCACAGTTTAAAATAATCTCAAATTTTTAGAAAAACTTTGAATACACCACAAATGAACATATATAACTAGTTTTCCATTTTAAAATTTGTTTTTGATATGTTTTTAAATTGTTCAACATCTAAATAGTGTTTTATTTTTTTTTATTTTCTCTTAATTTTTTCTATTTTTGCCAAAAATAATGCATCCATGCAATTTTTTTTGACATTTGGGCTTCTAAATAGGTTCACAATATATGGAGAAAAGTTGGTCCATAAAAAAATTTTCTAGTATGTGATATATTATTTTTTAAAAAAATTAAAAAAATAGTGTATTGCATAGAAGAACTGTTTAAAATAATCTCATATTTTATGGAAACCTTGAATATAACACATATAAACATGTCACTAGTTTTCTATTTTAGAATTTTTTTATAGATTTTTAAAATTTTAACATCTAAACTGTGTTTCATTTTCCTTTTTTTTTCCTTGTTTTTCTATTTCTACCAAAATATAATGTATCCATGCAATATTTTTTTATATTAAACTTTTAAATAAGTCCAAAATATATGAAAAAATGTTGGTCCGAAAAGTATTTTATTAGTATACGATGCACTATTTTTGGAAAAAATTCAAAAATAGTGCATCGCATGGAAGCACTATTCAAAATGATATAAAATTTTTAGAAACGCTTTGAATATGATATAGATGGACATATGTCACCGGTTTCCTATTTTATTATTTTTTAATATCTCAAGTTTTTATATTTTCTCTATTTTTTAATTCCTTTTGGCTTTAAACAAGAATTATTCATGTTATCAAATGCTTGTTATACTAGTAGAAAATCCAAAGATATATGCTAGAATGTTGATTTAAGCACAAGTATATTTTTTTGTTTATATTCTTTTTAAATTAATCTTTTAAATTTTCATTGATAATTTTTTTTAATTTTATTTTTATAGTTCCATATGTTGGTAATCGTGGATCATTTTTATTACTTTCTTATGGCATCTATCGAGCATAATTGATAAAAAATGATCTCGTTATCACCAAGGCAGTATCATTTGGATACTATAAATAGTATTTTATTTGGTCATTTTTCATATATCCCTAATATTATCTTATCCCGTAGATTAATATATACAATTATGGTGATTATCATTTTCTACTGAAATGAGTTGGATTCTCATTTTTGATGTCCGATATATCTTTTTTGTTTAACCTACCGATTACTATAGAAGTCATTAATCTGAGAACATCTAAAACACATGAATATCTTATAAGAAAGTATATATTATTCAAAGGACAAACCCATAGTGATTTGGACATGATAGTATTGCATCTATGTGATGATGAGAAACCAACGATAGATTTTTATCAAATGTATGTGCTATATATATTTACGTATATATATTATTTTATTAAAGTAACTACAAGAAGATTTTAATGGTGGGAGAGAGAATGCGTAGATTCAAGCAAAACAAGTGTCCAATTGTCAACTATTTAAAAGGTTACGTGCTCGTATTGCAAGTAAGTTAAGGTATCTAGTTTGTAAATTATTGTACTCTATTTTTGGTACAATATGATTTGATCCTAAGGTATATTTGATCTTTGATATAGGTGGTTTGTAAATTAGTAAATTAGTAAGCACGTCCCATACTATAAGCTATCAATTAAAGTAGAATCTAGGAGATGGTCTATTCCTATATTATATTAAAAAATAATTAATAAAATAGTACTAATAATATTATCTAATAAAGTAAGTTATTCCAAATTCAGATAGTTAATTGTACCTTGTTTTGAAAAAAAAATCCTAATAATCAGTTTTTATTATTTGTAGATCATTAAAGTTAAATCTTTTGCTATATGAGGCATGTTTAAATTCACACAGTTCACCACCTGATGAGGTACCATATGCTAAGGTGCCAACTTCTGATGTACGTCCTACTGGGGGACAACCCATTCAGATTTGTCTTTTAGATGAGTCACTCCAATTATAATTTTTTAAAATAACTAATTATTGAATTTGTTACTCATTATGTGAAAAAAAACTATGATATATGTCTAGAAAACCGATGATGTTTTAGAAAAGCAATCCAAGCCATGTGAATCTCAACTATGATATATATGTTTGACACGTTTAAAAAGTTTTTGGAGTTTAGTGAATCTCAACTATAATATATATCTTTGACACATTTAAGAAGTTTATGGAGTTTATACGGATACATGACTTGAGTAATATAGTCGTTAAACTAGTACTCAAGGAATTTAAAATATGTTTATCGACGATATAAATATATGATCTATAAACCTCTCCCGGATAGCCCTTATATTTCAAGACACATAAGAAAAGAAAGCATGCATGTTGCTATAAAAATGAGATGATAGAAGAAGACAACTAAAGATAGCTACTGTAAACCCTTGCAAAATATTATAGAAGTTAAAATACGAAATCAAAGAACAAGGATAAGGAGGTGGACCCAGACTTCATTTCTCTTCTCTACGATCAAAGCCCAAGTGAAGCCTATACCTCATTTCTCTTCTCTATTTAGAAACTAAGTTCTTAGTATTTTTCATAAGATTGCAAACATACTTGGAAAGATGATATTTAATTTAGAATTTTTCAATCTTGTAGATTATTGAGAAAGATGAAGTTTTGACAAATGAAGAAAAGGCAATAATCTTATATAAGTTGATGTCCTTGTTATGAGTTACATGATATTTTTTACTTAGAAATTGATTGTATATAATAAGTTTCCATTTGTTTATTAAATATAAACAAGCTAACCAAAATAATTTATTTTTTTGACATTATAGTTTATCAATTGAAATAATTTGGAAAGATGTCAGTATACCACCTCACCTTACATTACTTCATGAAGTTGATTGATTTGTACTTATATACTAATATTCTAATTAGAAAAATGTGTCAAATCTTGTGTCGTTAGTAATAATGTATTCAGGATTCGAGGTATATTGTATTTCATATTCTCGATATTTTTCTTATTTAGTATATATAATTTGTTAGGTTACTAAATTTGGTCATATTATTTCAGAAATATTTCAAGGCACATGGGCTTATATTATTTACACAATCTAGCAAGACTCATGAATCAGGGCCAATTAAATATAATTTTATACCAATGTATAATAAGAAAATAGAAAATTAACACCTTTGGTTGTCAATCTATATAAGAAGATTCAGAAGCATTATAATTTAATGTGTAATGTAAAATATAAAATTCAAAGATTTTATAAAGCGATAAGTGTTCAGTCGATTCATTTTAATTGTTTCGTTTCGATAGGCAAATTTAATGAAGTCTATTTCTAATATTTCAGGTGAACACATTAAAGAATATGAATGATGCAAATCTATAATTGTTGGATCTTACAATTGCACCAATTATTAAATCAAAGGGATTCACCTAGAAAAATATAGCATGTCTAAAGCAAACTACATCTTAAGTTACCATGTTCGAATACTATGAAATACCATAAATATTCTATCATTGATCAATTATACAATTAATAAGGTTGGTATGTTCTAGGAATGATTATGCTATATTTGTTATGAAGTTTATCCAGCACAAGCTTTTTAGATTTCTTGTGTCATTCTAGAATGAAGGATATGAAGGTATTTGGAATGTAAATTGCATGATCAATTATGGATGACGAACAATTTTTTGTCCAGAATATGTTTTATAATTTCTATAAAAGTTGATCGATATATTCAAAAAAAATTATATTTTGAAAATATTATTTCTATAAAAGTTAAAAAAGGGCATTTGTTGTACTGTATACATCAACAAAGTGTATCGTACATTTTATAAAATGTGTAAACAGAATTTCGAGATATTACAAGCCATTTTTAAAATATGCATCCCATTGTGTATGACTATATGTTGTGGAATACCGATCATTTTCATAATTCTCTAAGTTTTTCCTTAATTTCTGGTCAAAATGACATGAATAGTTTGAGATATTATAGAGGATTTCTCCGATGTGTAACATAATATGTGTGAATAAATATTGTGAAAAACATAGCATTCTTCAGTATTTAAATAGGGACAAGATTTTTTTTTATTTTGATCTGTGGGCCTTTTTTCCTTTTTCAAAATGATCTGTGCGCCATTTTTCAGCATCCGAAAGGTTTGCATTCGACTCAAATTGACATGTCATTGTTTTTACATTTTATAATTTTTTTGATATTTTTATGAATTATTCAGCTTATGCACATTATGCCATTTTCTTTTTTAGATCTTTTTTTTTGGCTAATTTTATCTTATTTTTATAAAAATATCATGGTTCTATATATAATGTTTATTGATATTTGAGCTTCTAAATTGGTCCAAAACGCCTAGTAATAATTTGGACCACAGAAAATATTTCCCAATATGTAATGTATGATTTTTGCTCAAAATTCAAAAACAGTGCATCTCATAGAGTGCCTATTCCAATAAATCTAAAAGTTTTAGAAAAGATTTAAATTGGACCAGATGAACATATGTCATTGGTTTTCTATTTTATGAAATTTATTCAATGTTTTTATAAATTATGTGTCATTTTCTATTTTTGGGCAGATTTTCCTTATTACCACAAAAATATCATTGATCTATGCAATATTTTTTTGATATTTGAACTTCTAAAATATTTAGGTTAGAAAAAATATCTCCTAATTTGTACATCGTATATTAGGAAATATTGCATCATATAGAAGGACTAGTCCAATAGACCTAAAAATTTTAAGATAAGTTTGTGGATCCATATTGATATATGTCACAAGTTTTCTATTTTAGATTTTTTCTTAATATTTTTATGAATTATTTAGCTTGTGAATTATGTGTGAATTTTTTATTTTTTGCCCCTCTTTTTTCCATTTCTATAGAAATATCATGGATCTATGTAATATTTTTTTTATATTTGAGCTTCTAAATTGGTCAAAAATATCTGATAAAAATTTAGATTAGAGAAAATATATTTTAATATACAATGCACCATTTTTATTCAAAATTTAAAAATAGTGCATCAAAGAGAAGGATTGTTCCAACACTAGTTTTCTATTTTAAAATTCTTTAAATATTTTTTATGAATTATTTATCTTGTGAACTGTGTCTTTTTTTTATTTTTGGCTAACTTTTTTCTTATTTTTACAAAAAATATCATAGATCCATTTAATATTTTTTTAACATTTGAGCTTCTAAAATAGTCTGAAACATCTGATAAAAGTTTGGATAGAGAAAATATTTCTTAATATGAGATTCATTGTTTTTGTCTAAAACTCAAAAATAGTACTCTCATTAAAGGATTGGTCCAAATAATATGAATTTTTTAGAAATAGTTTGCATTGGATGGACATATGTTATTGGTTTTTCATTTATTTTTTTTTGATGTTTTTATAAGTTATTTAGCTTGTGAACTGTGTGTCATTATTTTTATTTTTGCCTTATTTTTTTTCTATTTTTACTTAAATATCATGGATCTATATAATATTTTTTAACATTAAGCTTCTAAATTGGTCCAAAATACTTGATAAATATTTGAGTTAGAGAATATAATTCATAATATGTGATGGACTATTTTTGTCCAAAACGTAGAAAATAATGCATAGCATTAGGACTAGTTCAAATGACCTAAAATTTTTAGAAAATATTTGCGTTGGACATAGTTGGACATATGTTACTAGTTTTCTATTTTAATTTTTTTTGAATATTTTTTATGAATCATTCAGCTTGTGTACTATGTTATTTTCTATTTTTGGCTAATTTTTTCTTATTTTCACAAAAATATCATAGATCTATGCAATGTTTTTTGACAATTGAGCTTTTAAATCAGTCCAAAACATCTACTAAAACTATGAGCTTGAGAAAATATTTTCTAATATGGGATGTATTATTTTTTTGCCCAAAATCCAAAAATAGTGCATCATATGGGACTATTTCAATAGATCTAATAATCTTATCAGTTTTGTAAGTGGAAGATTGGTAAGATTCTTTAAATCTTAAATTGTAATTATCTTTTTGTCCCAATTCTTTACAAGTGTTCTAAGAACCTTAAGTCACTAATTCAACATTAGAGTAACTTTTGTCAAGTGATTTTTATCCATTAACAATATCCACAAATTACGTGTACATGTCATCAATGGGTTTATTTAATTTTATTTTGAATAATTTGTAAAGATGTACTAAAATATTAATCTTAGATTTTTTATCATGCCCGTACCTTCTCAAGTGATTTTTAAAATACGTCAAATATTAAAAGTGGTTTCATATGTAAAAATCTGATAATATTCATTTTGATCGAATACACAATACAAAATATTCATGGTTTTAGTATTTAAGAAAAATATTTATTTTTATAATCATTATATTCATCCATAAGTTTTGAAAACTTGAAAACCGAATTCAATAATTTTTCATAAATCACAATTGATGGAGACTAAGAAAATCTTAATTCTAAATTTTTAATATGTGTAATTTGTCCTATTAAGCATAGAAAAACATATGATAGTGTCTCTCTTGATTGTTTTAAAAATATCATTATTTCTCTCTTAAGTATTAATCCAAATAAGAAAAACTTCCTCTAATACTGATTGTTATGATTGGTAGTAACACTAGGGCGTGAATTAGTGCTTGTAAAAAATTTAAAAAGCTTTGAGATTTTGATGGAGTAAGGATGCAACTATATAAGTTGTAATTGAAGCAAGCAAATAAGCATAAGTGAGAGAGGAAACGATAAATTAATTTATAATTGTTCAATCCTTCTTATCTCTCTTTCCATTACTTATCTTGCTTCCAATTGATGAAAATTAATTCTCCTTTATAATTTTTCTTTTTTTAAGATTTAAAAATAAATTTTACACTTGAAATATTTTTTTCTTTATAAAGAAATACTTTTACAAAAGAAGACACCTCACAATGTGAACCTCACTCTTAGCTTGAGCACCTTGGGAACACTGTCTCAAATCAGCAACCTAGTGAGATACTTATAAAGGTCCCAAATATCCCAAAGCATTGAATTAATTAAGCAAAAAGTATTCTAAAATAGAGGTTACTACTGGTGATATTATTGCTGAACAACCAAAACAGCGGTTTCCAAAGAACTATCAAACCTAATTAAAGGCCCAATCACATACTTTAATTTAGTCTAATTAATTTAGTTCAATTAAAGCTTAATTGCAATCCAAGTTAACTTCATATGTATATCAATCTACATCAATAAAAGTAATTATTATATGGAGCGGCTAAATGAATCAAAAGGAAGCATATGAAAATGGACGTTGATCAGATAAGGAGGATTGTATTTACCTCCTGTGGTGACTTTTTTTTCTTCTTTTTTTTTTTTGTGCAAGCAAACCAATGATCGTTTTAGACCATTAATTTAATTCAAGTAGTTTTCCTTTTGAATAATAGAATTAGAAAAAAGAACGCTTGCAAATCTTCAGTGGCAGCTCATGTCAGCCGTAGGAATTCGAGGTTTCAGTGAAAGCTTCTCTCGCCCAACATGTTACGATTTGGAAACACACAACAGGACGAGCATCTTATAGAGGCTTGTCGATATTCTACAAGCCTTTGTGATGGATGGATAGATAGTAGGAGATGTTGGGATCTCGACCGCTGATGAGTTTAAACACAAATCTGGCATCATCTTATTTGTGTCTTAAACATGACAAGGCCACCATCCACTATTAATTGGATTACTTTATTCATGAACCGGGAAGCTTCTGCAAGCTCGTGACGGAGACATGAATGCCTGTGCAGTATCTCAGGAGCACGCTTTGGCAACCGTGGCGGAGAGCGCAATCCGTGCTCGCTTTTATAAAGCTCCCCAGTTTTAGGGTCTCAGCCTTTAAGCAACCACTACGCGATACACCTTCCGGAAAGTCTTACTCCGCAACCATGGAAGGGATGGAATTGAAACTTCGCATCTACACATGTAGAAAGACCCAACGTGAGAGTTTTCTTATATGTTCTCTCTTCTCTTTAGGTCTCTCGATACACGGGGGAAGTCCCAACCAAGACCGTCTCCCGCAGCACCTACCGCATGCCACTCCCGAAGTCTTGGATCAAGATGTTAATGCCAGCAATAAGATTAACCATTAGCAGCTTCGCAATCTTATCATGGCGACTGGAAATCGTACAAAAAACAATATGAAAATTTGAGGGTGACCTAAATGCCGGGTTATGGTCGTATCCACGAAGAACATGATGAAGGCTGGAGTACATAGATCATTCATTGGTGGGGCGCTGAAATCATATCAAATTCACCTAAAAATTTCCAGATGATGATGGCTAATTATGACCCTGAGACCTCCCCATCTTTGAGTCACTGGTTGTACTTCCCGTGTGATTATATTGTTAGATATCACCAGTGATATCATATATACACGGTAGTCTATTGCTTTATTTTTGAGTTAAATTAAATGCATATACGATTTTTTACACCACAAAGCTAAAGGCAAAGGTTTGACATCCAAATTAAAAGTATCTTTTTAGAGATTTTTTTTTTTTTTTTAACCCACATAGTCGGTCTTGGCCTATGTTATTTAATTAATAAGCAATGAAAAACTCAGTACTTTGTGTGATGATGATCAAAGCATATTAGACACACAAACATAACTCAGTCGGGATGTTATTCAGATTGATTAATCTCTATTGCAAAATCATACGATAATCCAATCCTAAACCATTTATTGTGCGTCATTTTTTAATAACGGAAGTGTCCGTTCATAATTCTAGTCAAATATTTTGTCTGGCCATGTTTGTATAAATTTAAATTATGTTCCAATGGGGTGAATAGTTTTTCAGTATGTTGGCTCTTTAATAACTCTATTTCTTCTTCTTAAATCTTTATAATAGAAAACCTAGAGTGTGATACAAAAGTAGATGAAAAGTTTAGTGACATATTTCTTATTTATATAGGTTATGAGGAAGGATTTTACTCAACAAAGCAACGAGATTTCTTCGTACTAGTTGATCAATTATAAATTAAGATGTATATGTTACTTCTATTCCCAGAAAATAGCTCAAGGTTTCTGGATCTTTGAAGGAGAATCGATATGTCAATTGCTTGATGAATACTTATATCTCTATAGGATTATTACTCATGACAATAATATCATCCACATACACCAGAAGATATATTGTGCCTCCATTTTATTGTCATAGAAATAACGAGATATCAGACTTGGAGTTGATAAAGCTAGTTGAAGTAAAAAATGAGTCAAGTTCAGTGTATCAGGGTTTTGGAGCTTGACAAAGTCTATAAATAGCTTTTTATAGTTTGCAAATATGCCTTGGATACTAAGGATGGATGAAACCAGGAGGTTGCTGCATAAAGATGTTTTCAATTAGAGTCAATTATAAAAAAGTATTATTAATATCCAATTATCATAATTGCTAGCTTTTAGTGATCGCCAAACTCAAATAAGTTGGATTGTTATGGGTTTAACAATGGAATTGAATGTCTTAGTGAAGTCAACACCAGGTCATTGATGAAACCCTTTGGCGATTAGACATGCTTTATATCTGGCAATGGATCTATTTGGGTTCCGCTTAATTCGAAAGATCCACTTACACTTGATGATATTTTGTGTGTGATGAAATGGTACGAGGGTCCATGTTAAGTTATAGAGGAGGGCATCATATTCTTTACATATGACTTTATGCTAGTGTGGATATTTTTGGGCATGAGTAAATGTGGTGGGTTCAATGGTCTTAGGTGAGGATTCTGTGATAGCATATAGGTCAAGGACTTGACGTGGTTTGAAAATTCCACTCTTGGAGCATGTTGTCATTGGATGTCCGGAGGCTATGGGATTGTGAGGTTGTATTATTAGTATAGGCGATGGAGAGTCACTAACACAGGCCGGATAAGACTGAGGTACTTCAATATCACTAGACCTCGAAGGAGGTAAAGACAATGGTTATGTTTCTAAATGTATTACCTCGTCAATGGGAGAAACTTGAGAAGAAGGGAGTATATAAGTAATTGAGGGAATGAGCAACCGTTGAATTGGAGTAGTAGTGGAGTGTGGATCTTGAGGGGATGAACTAGACGATGTCATGAGAGGCTCATCCAATAGGATCGGAGGTATACTCCAATGATAAATATTTGTTAGAGTGGCTTGCACAATGTGAGACTCATGGTTTTAAAAAGGAAAGATAGACTCCACAAAAATAACGTGACGTGATATAAAGACTTTTTGGGTTTGGGGGTCATAGCATCGGAAAGTATTATATTCAAGAGAGTATCCTATGAAGACACAAGGCTTAGATCTTGATGTTATCTTATGGGAGGCATAGGGACGTAACCATGGATAACATAGACAGCCAAATACTTTGAGCTTTTGAATGTTTGAAGGTTTATAAAATAGTGTTTCAAATGGAGACTGATATTATAGGACTAAAGTAAGCATATAATTAATAAGGTAGGTTGTAGTTTGAAAGGCTGCTGACCAAAAGGTTAGAGGCATGGAGGCCTGATGTAGAAGTGTGAGACTAGTTTCAACTATATGCCGATATTTGCATTCGGTAGAGCCAACTAGTTGAGGAGTATGTGAGGGTGACTTTAGGTATTATATACCATAAGCTAAGACAGGATATCAAGGCTTGATATTTACCTCCACCATCAGAGTAAACTATTTTTGATTATATATTGAAAGTAGTTCTCGACCAACTTTCTAAAGTTGGTAAATATTATGGAAACTTCATATTTATGGTGAAGAGGATATAACCATATATACTTAGTGAAATAATATATAAAAATGACATAAAATCTAAACTTGTCAAAAGAAATGGTTGGGGCAGGGTCTTAAACATCAGTATAAATAATCTTAGATGATTTAGAGCAAAATATGGAAGATATGCCAAAGGACAGTCTATGACTTTTATTGCTAAAACAAGCATCACAATGAGTTATAAAGCTACTTGATTTAAAAATGGGAAGAGAATAACGAGAAAGTAATTTCTACTGGATAAGGGACGAGGAATGACTAAGACAACGATACCACACATCAATTGGAGCTATAACCGAAGAGTGAACAGTGGGTTGGGTTATTTGTAGAGTTGACGACCATTCATAAATATTGTCTTTATTCTGGCCTTCGCCTAACGATGCCCACGTGCTTAAATCCTTGATAAGAAAAGAGTAAGGAAAGAATTTAATTAAAATATTATTTTATTTGTAAAATTAAGAAATGAAAATGAGGTTTCATTTAATATTAGGTGCACATAGAATATCATCGAGTATAAAAGTTACAATATATAAATTAAGCGTTATAGAACTACTATAAGTAATAAGAATTCCTTTACCGTCACCGATGATGATATTTTCATTTCCACCATAGTTATTATGGATGGACAAGTTCTGAAGATCATAGGTGATATGATAAGAGGCGCTAAAGTTCATAATCCAATTAGGTTGACTAGTAGCCAGAGTAGTTATGAGATTTACTTGAGGCCACCATGATGAAGCAAGGAGTCTGGGTCGAGACTAACGGACTTTCATGGAGTGTTTGACTTTATCACACAGTTGGCAAGCGACTCTTTGTTGGCTTGTGAGGTTAGGACGCTAGGGCTGATGGTTATTGAAGTTATTATATTGATAGAAATGTTGATGATATGAATAAATGGGGTTTTGTTTGGGACCTATAGGGTTAGGAGACATCTTGGTCAAACCTTTATTGACATTCTTATTATACTGGTTGCTCTTCCTCTTAGATTTTTGACTGACTTGAGCTATGATAGTTAGTCCAAGTAACTTGTCCTCACGCTTTAAATATATCTCATAGTCAGTCAACTTATCATAGAGTTCTTCGAATGACATTGGTGAGTCGTATACCCGAATTACGGCTGCTAGTTCCTTGTACTCGTCTCATATGCCATTAAGGGTATGGATTATGCCTTCTTCATCACTGAGGGAATAACTTATCAAAGTTATTGATGATAACTTTGATATTTTATAGATAATCAGCAATAGTACTTCCCTCTTATTTTGTTTTCATTAGACTAGACAGAAGACTGAGCATGCGAGTATATGAACGATTTACCAAGATTGTTTGTAGCTTATACCATGCTTCTACAATAGTCACATATGAAGATATCAGTGGGGCGACTAATCCAGCAACTGAGGCTTGAATAGCTTAGAAGATGAAATGATCTTGATGTAATCATAGTTTGTGAGTTGGATTTGGCACTAAATTATATTCTCCAAGGATATTGATCATTACTGGTGGACAACTAAGAGTGTCGTTAACGTAGCCTAGCAGGTCATATCCAAATAGGAGATTAGAAAACTAGGCTCACCAAGATGCATAGTTGTCACCTTTTGATATTTTGAAAGGGATTAGTATTGTAGTATTGATAGAGATAAGTCCTATATGTAGAGAAGTACTATGATTCCCTGCAAGAACAATAACTGGAAAATCAAAGGTAGACGATAAAGACATTCTAAGAATGTATACTAATCCGAGGGCTCAAGATGGGAGTTTGTGATAGAACAGTAAGGAATTGGTTCCTATACTAGTTGATTTGGTTATGCAGTACGAGTGATACGGAGCAAAGTTGTAACTCTCCTTTATGCAAATTTTGTAGTGAAGGATCTGAGTGGTGAAGAGCTCGACCACAGACTGAGAAGTCAAATTTAGTTAGGATCTTTGCCGAAGAAGGGGTTCAGGCAAGTAGTTCTCGATGGGTTGAAGGTGCAACCTATGATCAGAGAATCACAGCCACCAGAGGAGGAGAAGTAGCAGTAGATCATAGCGTAGATCTGTCGGTGAAGAGCAGCACTCGTGAACGCAGCTCTAGAGGCACCACAGCGAGGAGACCGATCACAGTAGATGAGATCTTGTTTTACTAACAGAGATCATGTTAGGACTATAGTGAACGAATGGCGCAGAGCAGCAACAGAAGAACACAATCGTCGTTTGCCGAGGAGGAAAGTGTTGATATGATCAACGTCACTAGAGGTAGCAGATCTGGGCTGGACTAGAAGTTCCGTTTGATTCTACCATGGCAAGGAAGATGATGTAGCTCTTGTAGCACCTACGCTTCCCTTAGGAGCATCGTCCATGGGGAAGAGAGAAGAAAGAGGGATGCTGCAATGAGGGGAAAGGGTCGCCTTGTGCACGAATGCAAGTTGTCAGTCATCGAACACCTGCTTGAGAGAGGAGATGAGAAATAGGGGAAAAATCTTCTTAGGTAGGAGAAGGGACGACCGGAAGGGCGACTGAGCTCGAGGGGGAGGAGCCTTCAGTAGTGGAAGTCTTTGGCTAGAGGAGGAGGGTGGGAAGACGTCCTAGGGCATTGGTCACCATAGTCCACCGCAATGATCACTATGATCCTTGTTGCACGTGCTAGACTTCTTTCAATCAAGTCGACTAACTCTCAGGATCGACCGTCAATAAAATATATATAGTTCTTGCCATAGATATGTGAGAGATTTGTAGGTCTATGACGGTACAGTGTTGTTGCTATGACTTCAGGGAGTCACAGTGAGAAGGGTCAGTATCGGAGGTAAAGAGGTCCGCTGGTTTAAAGTCTGTCAATCAGATTAATAGCAGTTGTGAGCAAAGTTTATTACTGAGTAGATGGGGAAATCGTGATGTTGCTGCAAAGATGGGTGGAGAAGGCTTTCTCGAATCTTCCTAGGGAGGATGGAAGGCACCGACATATGGAGGAGAAGACGGCTGCGACAAGGTGTAGAGATGGTCGTGCTACTTCTTGGGGCGTTGTTGCGGTGTAGATTGGGCCTAGCGAATGCCTGACTATCACAGACAAACTCCTAAACAGGATGTTTGATGTAATACTTATGTACATCCATATCTTTTGGTACGTTCATGCTTTACACAGCACGTAGAGGGATGGTCGAAGGCTTAATAGCCCCATTTTAGTCGGGTTTGGTGGCCACTTTAGGCTTGTAAATAAATGTTGTGCATGTGGACACTTGTGAGAGATATTCGGTCTGTAGTGGACCATTTTAATCCTTTGTTGTGCAATCGTTTAAAGCTTGTAAAGTCTGTTTGTAATTTGCATTGGCTATGAAGTGTTTTCTGAAATGTTTGCTTATGGATCCCAAGTGAGGCGCTTTCTCTAACCCGTTTTCTCTTTTATAGGTCCTAAGGGTCCATGGGAGGTTTCGGGGAGGCTGACCTTTGCGGACGGACACGCAAGGGTGCTGCACGACTTAGGCAAAACCTGCTAAGTCTGTGATAGATGGTATCAAAGCGGGACAAGCACTCATAGAAATACTTGGCATGCAAACATGGGGGACCTACCGGGGCTGCGTTGAGGGCAACCAACACGCACGACCGTTTTAGGGAAAAACAGGCATGGAGATGTAGGGAAATGAAGGTGCTCAAAGGAGTGGGCATCTGAGATTGGCATTTAGAGGAATGGCCAACTCTTCGCGTAAGAGGCACCATGAGGACAAACAAACTGGGAAGAATACATAGTGCATAAAGGTTGGGATGGCTGAGTTTGAGCTACAGCTCAACGTTGGCAACCATACTTAATGGTGCTCAAGGCAACCAAGGCGCTTAGTAAAGGATGAGACCATGTAAGGTGGAATGGGTTGTTCGGCGATCGAAAGAGTTGTGCAAAGCTCAGAAAGGTGAGGGAAATTACTAACTTAAAGAATTTGATACTTATACAAAGGCTTGTATACGAACGATGGAGTGTTCGTGGCCATTCCAAGGCGACCAAAACTCGGTGCCATGGAGCATTGAAACTTTTTCTTCAATATGAGAATGATACGTCTATAGGAGGCTGAAGTGTGCAACGAGTTCAGCATATTGCTAGGCCTTGAGGGGTACAACGGGGGCTGTATTGACGTGGAGTCACAATCTAGCAAGTGCGTTTGCAGGAGGCAGAACATTGCACAGTTTGTTCAGTAAGGCGAAGTAGTCCAAAGGGATGGTGATCTCCGAAACTTTCAAAGAAAAAGAAGCAAAGAGAGAAGTTGCTCCAACGGGACAGATATCCATGAGGGATAAGTCCTGGCTCTCTAGAGGGAGAACCATGTGCAACGGACCGCACATATTGAAGAGGAGTACCTAAAAAACAACTTCACAAAACTCAATGGACCGAGCGAGCGACGAGGAGCCATCGCATGATCTCGCTTGAGATAATGTATTGGGGAATGCATTGCGAGATCAAGTGGGGGAGCGATCCAAGGCAACACAAATGAAGGCACACTTGGAGTCGATATGGTGATCAGACTCAACAAAGGGCTGACCCGTGGAATGGTGGGCACGAGGACCACCATCAACTCAATGTAAAACTAGGAGCGGAGCAACTTGGGTGTAACTTGGCAAAGTACCCAAGCTGCATGAAGGGAGTTAACATAGAAGATGGAATATAGGGCGGAGGCACAGAGCTTTCCTTGGACAGAGGTCAAGGACATGAACTCTTGTAGAGACAAGAGCGGGATCATGTCGCTCCATGGGTCTCTTATTCTGATGGAGCGGGCTCATTTTACATAGTGCCAAAGACGAAAGGAGCTTCGAGGCATATGCACCTTACCTCAGAGAAGCATTTGACGGAGAAACCGAGGCGACTCAACTTGTGGAGGCAAATTTGGGTTCAGAAGGCCTTGACACGGGGCAAGAGGACGCGAAGACGGGTATTATTGAAGAATATGCCATAGTATTGCCATTCAAGTTGCTATGAAGGGAGCGGTGTGCAGTGGAGATTATGCTAGTAGGGGTAGAGGCCCAAGATCCAAATAATGGTGCACTAATTTTAACGAAGTCGGTGGACTTCGGGAGCTACTAGGCGATGGACTATCCTGGAGTGGTGCTTCATCTAGGTGTGACTCGAGAGTGGATGAATGAAGGTCGATTGCTAAAGGAGCAAACACAATCGAAAGTGGAAAAGGCCTTGCAACATGTTGGCAAAGGCCACACATGGAGGGATCGCAATTCGAGTTTATCCTACAAGGATCAGAATGCAATAGAGATGTCACCAGGAGGTGACATGGTGCAGCGGATCGTGGTGGAACAGTTCGTGGCAATGCGATACACACAAATCTAATCCCGTGAGGGACTATATCATACAGAGGTATGATCGGGAGCTATTGGGAGCTCCACTTCGATAAACAACATGACGGTAAGAAAGGCTATAGATTCAAGGAGAAAATGCTGTGGTATCGCAAAGGTGGGTCTTCCGTGCGTACATCGAATATTGCATTGGATGAAAGCCTTGGTTATCAGCATATAGGGGCTGTGTAACACTGATAGAAAAGTTTGAATGCAAGTACTAGGGAGTCCCATGGGGGTACTGATCATGTAGAGGTATGATCGGAGCGGTTAGAGAGTTGGACTACTCTAGAGCTCATATTCGCTTAAGGGAGCCCGGCAAAGTCAGAGGACAATGTTGACTAAGCGAACATTGCTACCAAGGAAGCTAAGGAGAATAGAATCGGTGCAAACCCTATAACATGATGGCAAAGGCCATGCATGGGAGTTGCAGTCTGTCTTTCCATCGACTAAGGGGAATTGCTTGGAGAACACAAAGGTGTTAAAGCAGGGGGTTAAAAGGGGCAAGGAAGCGACGACAAGTCCAGAGGGACTTAGCTACCTAAAACAAAGAATCGGTTAGAATGGAAGTGGACTCGAAGGAGTGCCACAAAGGCAAATCTACCGATCATGAAGAAAAGGGATGCAGATGTGAGGTGACGGATAGTAGGGCCATGGGTATGACAACGCCATGGTACTGCAGAGGCGGGACTTCCATGAAGTTATCGATCCCTTGCTCTCATGGAGGGAGAGCGCTTAGTCGTGAAAGGGGCCGAAGAGGTAGAGTATGCAGAGACAAACTCTAAGTACCGAGATAAGGCTAAAGGGTAGAGGCCAGAGAACTTTATAAGACTGGTGTCAACGAGCTTCTCATCAAGATAGTCGAAAGTGAAGAACTTCGGGTCATGCAAGTGTGCATGATCAAGGAACGAAGTAGGCAGTATGCGGTGTTATACCTTTGCTACTCAAAGTACCCAAATTCTCTTATCTATCTAGTAGATGAGCTCTGCACAAGTTTAAAGATCCTTCGAAGATAATAGTTATCAAATCCTTACTAATTGTGATCAATGCTACTGAGAGTAGATTGTCTGCTTCATTTCCCAACGAAATGCCAATCGAAAGCGGAAGTGATGCGAACCTACTTGGAAGTGACAAGTAAGTGAAAGAAGAGTCAATGGGCAAATTTTGTGGAGGAAGAACCCAAAACTTTAAAAAGTTTACGAGGCGATGCTCGTTAAAGCTCCAACAAGCATCCACCCAGTTCAAGCAACATGAGGCATTTGAGAGACTGACATAAAGTAAGGATGGTCTTTTTCTTCATCTGAAGGATCCGTAATAACTAACAGGGATCAATACAACTCAGCCAACCCCACACTAGAGTCAGAGTCATTGGCGAGTTAAAGCAGTATGGCAGATCAAAAGTTTGACTACTCAACAACAGCAGTAAAGAGCAGTTGGAAGCCAAGAGGCACATTGCAGCTAGAGTAGAAGATTGAAGACTCAACAAAGGTGAGGAGTTGTAGTGTCGGCAAAGGCTTCGACGAGGACGTCGAAGGAATAAATAGGGGAGAATGTCACAAACAAACTCCTAAATAGGATGTTTGATATAATGCTTATGTATATCCATATCTTTTGATATGTTCATGCTTTGCACAGCATGTAGAGGGACGGTCGAAGGCTTAATAGCCCTATTTTGGTTGGGTTTGGTGGCTGCTTTAGGATTGTAAATAAATGTTGTGTCATGTGGACACTTGTGAGAGATATTTGATCTGTAGTGGACCATTTTGTCCCTTTGTTGTGCAACCGTTCAGAGCTTGTAAAATTTATTTGTAATTTGCATTGGCTATGAAGTGTTTTCTGGAATATTTGCTTATGGATCCTGAGTGAGGTGCTTTCTTTAACCCATTTTCTCTTTTGTAGGTCATAAGGGACCATGGGAGGCTTCGGGGAGGCTAACCTTTGCGGACGAACACATAAGGGTGCCACACGACTTAGGCAAAACCTGCTTAAATCCATGACATGACAAAGAGGTGATGTAGGCTATTGCAATAGGAGAAGAATTGGTGTTGGTAGATGATGTCCAATACCCTCAACCGCCTGGTTAGAGGATAGTAATCGATGGAGGGAGGCAGTCGGACAATGCTTTGCAACCAAGCAAGTGGGCCAACTCTACACTTGGTGCAGAGTTCTAGATGCATATCAGAGCGTCGGAGTTACAAACGTCTGATAGAGGGGTTCTGCACAAGTGATCCTCGACGAGGCCGACAAGGTGGGCTAGCAATAGCCTCTTGGAGCACTTCATCGTCAATCTCTGGAGCAGTGATTAGTGGCAGAGGGAAAGCTGTAGTGCCGTAGAGATCAGAGAGCTATAACAGTTCTCTACCAAATATGAGATGGCTACAATTTCTATTCAGAAAGACCACCGAGCAAACCAACGAAACTAGGGTTGCGACCGCTTGGCGAGGATGGTCACTTCGAGAGTAGCAATATGATAGTGATCAAGGATCAGCAGCAATGAGTAAGAAAAAGAGAGTGGCTTACGACCAATGGATCATAGCTGCCGGAGGAGAAGGTGCAGATGTACTAGGGAAGGGCTTTTCGCTGGTGAAGAAGAGGTGTAATCGCTTGTGCAGATCATACGACGACAAGAAGGAGGGAGCGTCGACTACGACACTTGCACTTGGACTCTAAATAGGGGATGTAGAGCTCCGACCGGAGTGGTGGCATCGTTGCTCGTTGGAGCTGGTATAGTAGTGGTGGAGCTTAAGAACTTTGGAGGCCTCGTGAGAGAGACAACAGATTGTATCCGTGGGGAAGGTCAATTGTTGCGATAAGGTAGAGAAGAAGGGCACTAGCAGCGAAGAACGCAGCTTCTTGCCAATGAGGAGATGTCGCTGGACAACGAGAAAGTAATGGTAAGTCTTTGCTCTAAGGCAAGTGTTATGATACCATGAAAATATAGAGTGTGATACAAAAGTTGATTAGAAGTTTATTGACATATTTTTTATTTATACATGTTAGAAGGGAAGATTTTCTTTAATAGACTAGCGAGATTTTTTCATACTCAAGGAAATCTTATGTGTTATAAGTAACATTATTCCATAATATTTTTATAAGATTGATCAGCTTGAGATCGTCACCTCATGGATATTGAGAATAAATCAAATTAGATGTTTCTGTTCCTCAATCTATCAATTCAAAACGTTGCACCTTAAAATATGAATTATGTATTAAGAAAATGCACGTTGAGATAGGTTATTTATCTAATCATTCAGGCGGCATCACTAGCATTTCTTGTATATGATGGCACAAATATTCACTGAATTTATTCATCACTTCCCCTGCCATTCATCAGCATTAAAACCTCTGCAGAAACTAGACTTGCGATAAGATATACCGATAACAAATGCACAACCTCTCTTCTCCTGACTTCCACTTCAAGACTAATCAACAATTTGTACTTTACGGCGACAGAAGAATTGATGCGTATCAGCAACCTTTAACTTGGTGTGCACCTCAAGGGGCTTATCACGGACAGTCCATCTCTCCCACATGCTAAAAGCCTAACAAAGCTAATGCTCAAAGCCTCGATAGTGCAGCCAACTACAGTTCAAATTTCAAACGTAATGATCTTTTCTCCCATTCACATCAGTACATGTCCATATTATATCATACTTTGGACGACGTGATTATGCTCTCTCAACATCTGATTATTCCTTGTAACATACCCACGCACGCTATGTCAAATAAATACGAGTTTGCAGGACATGACCACATCCTCCCTCCCTCCCTCTTCTTCGGCGTCTTATTGTTCTGCTCCTTCAAGAAGACCACTTAGCAACCACCTCCGGGATTCTAGGTGGAGCTACCGTAATGGACTTCATGAGCGGTTGATACTTCCACAAGCAAAACCACCACCAACTCCTTCCCTTCTTAAACCTTTCTATCTATGTGACACTCGCATATTGGCCACATATGGCTGTGTGTCGTGTAGCTTTCTATCTTCTTCTCTCCATCCTACTTGCAGAGACAACACTGTGTTATCCTTCTCAGGTATAATTTCTACCATGCTTGTAATCTTCACGCATGTGAACCTTGGCACCGATGGCCCTTCTCTTCCTTATGCTGGCCTTTTCAGGTCTATGTAGTTTACATGGGCAGCAAAGGGAGTCGGAGTTCAGATGATATTTTGAAGCAGAATCACCAAATGCTCACCGCCGTTCATGGTGGAAGGTAGGCTGGTTCCTGGTGACGTAGTCCGTTTTGTGTAGTTGATATGTGGCTGAGAGAATTGTTGATGATCAACAGCATGGAGGAAGCGCAAGCCTCCCATGTTTACACCTATAGCAATGGATTCAGAGGATTTGCTGCAAGACTGAGTAAAGAGCAGGCTTCACAAATGGCTGGTACTTCCTTCTTGCTGATGCTAACGGATGCACGACTCTTGCTGTGGTTATTAGAATCTACTCCTTTGGTTGATCTGTTGCTGGTTTTTTGGCGATCCAGACATGCCCGGGGTAGTATCGGTGCTCCCCAACCTGAAGAGAAACTTGCATACAACCCGCTCCTGGGATTTCATTGGCCTCGGAACCAACGAGGAGATGGAGATCCCAGGATTTTCCACCAAGAACCAAGAGAATGTCATCATCGGATTCATTGATACAGGTGAGGTCGGCTTACCATGTCGCAAAAAGGAACGATCGATTCTCGATGTGATCTTACAGAGTGGACTGAGAATTACAAGTTAAGCTTCGGTTACTGATCTCATTCGATTGAGTTCTTCTCAGGCATATGGCCAGAATCGCTTAGTTTCAGTGATGCTGGGATGCCGGCAGTTCCTTCCAGATGGAAAGGGCGATGCCAAACCGGAGAATCATTTTCACAGTCTTCCTGCAACAAGTATCAACATCAGCTATTCATTGAATTCAGTGGTTTTCTTTGTATTTGCCTTCATCTACTTGCTCCTCACAGGAAAGTAATTGGAGCGAGGTACTATCTAAATGGATACGAAGCAGAGGAGGGAAGCCATGGAGACACCCTGAAGGCAGACAAGACCGTAAAGTTCAAGTCACCGAGGGACAGCTCGGGCCATGGCAGCCACACAGCCTCCATAGCTGCCGGTCGGTACGTGAGCGACATGAACTACAATGGCTTGGGCGCCGGAGGAGCTCGCGGAGGCGCTCCGATGTCGAGGATTGCAGTCTACAAGACCTGTTGGGACTCGGGTTGCTACGATGCAGATTTACTAGCAGCATTCGATGACGCGATTAGAGATGGAGTGGACATAATCTCTGTATCTTTAGGCCCCAGTTATCCTCAAGGAGATTACTTCGACGACGCAATCTCCATAGGCTCATTCCACGCTACCAGCCATGGAATTGTGGTGGTTTCTTCCGCTGGAAATGTTGGAAGTCGAGGCTCTGCTACTAATCTTGCGCCATGGATGCTCACCGTTGCTGCCAGCTCAACAGACAGAGAATTCGCCTCATCTATTTTGCTAGGAAATGGGAAGAAGTTTGTGGTAAATCAACTGCTGCTCCCAAGTATTTCTCCTAAAAGACTATAAATACTTAGAGATAATTTTTGCTATGAACAGGGCGAAAGCTTGAGTTCTTCCAACATGAACAGATCAGCCAGGATCATCTCGGCCTCGGAAGTCAATGGGGGATACTTCACTCCTTACCAGTCAAGGTGAGGAATGGAGTCAGTTGAGACTGATTCTTTAGTGGAACCTGACTTGTACTGATCTGCTCATTTCTCCTCCGTAGCTTCTGCTTGGACAGCTCCTTGAACAAAACCAAGGCCAGAGGAAAAATCCTCATCTGTCGCCACTCTGGTAGTGCATCTGAATCCAGGATCGAAAAGAGTCTGGTTGTCAAGAAAGCCGGAGGCGTTGGGATGATCATAATCGACGAAACAGAGAATGATGTGGCCATTCCATTTGTGATTCCTGCAGCTACCGTGGGGAAGGAAGCTGGCATTAAGATCTTGTCGTATGCTAACCACACCAGGTTTGGCGATCGTTAAATCTGGATTTATAACTGAGTTCATCATGTACCATCCACATCTCAACATTCTTGTGCTTATAGGAAACCAAGAGCGATTATTATGCCCGCAAAGGCCGTATTAGGATCAAGGTTGGCCCCTCGAGTCGCAGCATTCTCTTCCAAAGGTCCCAATTCATTGACAGCAGAGATCTTGAAGGTTTGTAGCACCGGTGACAGGTTTCTTCAGCTTCTTGTGTTTGAAGTCTAAATGTGAGTTTTGCAGCCTGATATCGCAGCTCCTGGATTGAACATCTTAGCAGCCTGGTCACCTGCAGTCAATGAGATGAAGTACAACATTCTCTCTGGAACTTCCATGTCTTGTCCCCATGCAACTGGGCTGGTGGCCTTGATCAAAGCTGTGTACCCAACATGGACACCATCGGCAATCAAATCCGCCATAATGACCACAGGTTACCATGCTTGTTTCAGCTTCTATTTAGCGTATAGAACACAACAAGTTCGAGGCCCATATGTTATATTTTATCACCAGAAACTGCAGGATTTTAGACTGACGAAATGAAGCCATGTTCTGCCTGTAAACCGCAGTATCTGACATCTTGTAGTGATTTGCAGCAAGCGTGACGGATAAAAATGGTGGCGCAATTACAGCAGACCCCAAGGGAAGGCCAGCAAATCCTTTTGATTACGGCGCAGGCTTCCCCGATCCCTCAAGTTTGCTCGATCCTGGTCTCGTCTATGACGCACAACCCCCTGACTACAGAGCATTCCTCTGCTCCGTGGGATACGACGACAAGTCGCTGCAGCTCATAACAGGAGACGGCAGCGTCTGCAGTGGACCTCGACCGTCACCTTCCAACCTGAACTATCCCTCGATCACTGTTCCAGATCTCAAGGGCAGCTCGCACATCACCCGGACCGTGACCAACGTAGGGAAACCCGGCGCTGTGTACCGAGTTCAGGTGTCCCCGCCCACTGGCATCAATGTGACTGTGGTTCCAAACATTCTAACTTTCACAAGCTATGGCCAGAAGTTGAACTTCACAGTGACGTTTAGAGCCACCTACCCGTCCAAGGATTATGTGTTCGGATACATTTCATGGAGAACACACAAGATTCGAGTGACCAGCCCTTTGGCGGTCAGAGCGTCGTCCTCTGACACTGGCTTGCTGTGATAAGACCATTCCATTCATCTGTAAACAAAAGAAGAAATCGTTTGGGTTGAGAGAGTCTCCTACATGGAATCTTCGTTCCACACACACATACGACGTATAGGACGCTCGCTCCATTAATCTGGGGCGTTGGAGGGCCGTGCAAAGATACTGTGCACGCACGCCATGACCCCCTCTACGCTTGCTATTGTCTGCTAAACGACATGAACCGATGGAATTGATGTGCTACCCAACTAGGGGAGTTGTATCAGAATTATTGCGGTGCAGTAGGCTCACCCTACCCACTTGTTAGCGCACCACGGCCCCGTCGTGGTGGTTCATCTACTCTCCGGTGTCGTGGATATACAACTGGAACGGGTTCGATCATGCATCACCACCGTTTCTTTTACTTCTCGTGTTGGTCATCTTGCTTCTGAGTCGGTGTTCTTTATTCGAATCTGCTCGTCAAGGGTTAACGGGCTGCTCGTGGATTACATATCGGAAGGTGGAAGAAGATTGTCCAAGGGGAAGGGAATACACGCCTCACAGACCGACACTGGGAGTGTGGTCTTGTCTGTCAAAGAAGCTTCTTGTTTTAGCTTCTTCTTCTTCTTTTCAGAACCTATCACAAGATTTGGTTGCATCCACCAAATCTTGCAAATAATTGAGATAAAGATCTCAAAGTTAGGGTGTCAGAGACTCGTTAGTTCCACCTAATCTGTATTTTCTATGTGATCATACGTGATTTTTAAGCTTTAAATCAATCGCTCAACCAGAAACCCAAAGCACTGACACAGGTATGTCGAGTGTCATTGTCAAGACTGTGTCAACCTACTACACCAACGACGTTTAGACATGACAATATCCATCATAATATCTTGATCCACGGAGGGAATGTCCGAGTGAGGTTACTGTCTTCTGTATATGTTATCGATTAAATGAGAGTTTTGTGTTATCTACCGCAGCGACACTTCAAATCATGCATCAATTGCCGTGGGCTGTTGAGCCGACAAAGCCTACCACGCTTCGTTGTTTGAGACATCGATATTTTAGTAGTAGTAGTAGTACTTATTTTGGGACGATAAGACATAAAAAGAATCCCACGTTAAAGGAAGTAGCCAAGGGGTCATGTGATGACCCCGGCATAACTTACTTTACCTGTTCCTTTCACCGATTTCTAATTAAGATATATGTGACATCATTATTCTCATTTCAATTGGACTTCGTAGGTATTCTAAGACTCTTTCATGCGTCTGATGGGGTCATGGCCATTTTGACGTGGGTGCATGACTGTGACGAACCCCGGTAGGTGGCATGGATGAAGGTGGATGTGGGCCCCGACGTCCTTCCCTCTCTTTGCCCCCCACTCCCCTCTTTTCTTAATTAGAGGCCAGCGATGAGCCAGCCAAGAGGAGAGAGAGAAGCCGGGGAGCATGTGGGCCCAGTCGTTCGAGGGACGAGGGTAGGATATGGGTTCCTCGGAGATTTCCTCTTGATACCAAGGCGTGAGATGGGAGTGAGTGGGCCCAACCATATCATACGATCCCACCCACCGGCTCTGCCTCAGAACTCAACCCTAAGCAAGAAACGAAGGCTGTGGGTGTTGGGGACGCGGACACAACAGTGCGAGTAAAATGCCGTATGCTTCTGGTGCCAACACTTTCTTTCTTCTTAGTCTTCTCTCGAGCATTTCTTTTGGTAAAGAAGCCTTCTCAGGAATATTTTCCACGGCTTTTCACGACTCCCTTCTTGTCCTACATATCGTATTCTTTCCCTTTGCATCTCTCACCATGCTGTCACTCGTCCCAATGCTGTTCCTTGCTGTCTTAACTTTGATGTTCGACGAAACTCTCTTAAGACTACATGCAGAAGTTCGACGAAACAACTTGAAGCTCAAGTTAGAAAAGCTTCAAAGCGTAGTCTCCGTCTGTTTCCATGTCTTTTGAACTTTATATAATCTTTAATGGATGATGATAATGTCAGGCGAGAGAGATGGTCGGATGAGCTTCTAAATCTCGTTTAGAATCGGAGACATCCGAACTCAGTTCCAAAAGCTCATCTTATACAACACAACACTACGCTATGCTGTTGTTGCAGCAACCAGCTGCAACCTCTCTCTCTCTCTCATTTGCTCCGGCTAATCCGCACCTGAGGGCTTGCGTTAAGCATACACGTAGAGACTTCTAAAAGCCTTCGCTTGGTACGTACTTTTCGCCTGTGTGTTCACTTGGATCACATGCGACGTATTCTTTAAGTTGATGCGACTCCCAAAGCGTGCGGAAGGCGAGTAGCTCTCCCCGTGAGCAATTCTGCGTGCGCTCGCTGTGTCGGCAGATCCGTGAGAACTCTCCAAAGCGATGAAACGAGAGAGTTACTCCCATGGTGAAGGCTCCAGTGAAACTTTGCGCCATCACTCATCAGATATATTTATGCAGCAGGAATATTTAGTGGCCCATGGCAATTGATTCTTCGGCTGTCCGATTACTATAACCTAATTGACTTCGTCCTATTCGATACACGCGTATTTTGTATTTGACTTCGTCCCATTCACTATATGAGAACTTCAAGGAGGTAATGCGTCAGGTTTTAAATGCTTCTGCACCCGCTCGTGTCGCCAATTAGCTTAGTCTATCCGTAGTAAAACCAAGTCCGGTCAAAGTAAAATTTCCAGGAATTAACGGTGTCGGTGCGCCCATCTAGCGGGTCAAATTAGGTCAACATGGAGACCTCACTCGTTGCGCCGACCCCATCATAAGCAGGTCGGATTAATTTGTCGTATACTCGACATGCATCGAACCACTCCGCTAGCCTGACTCCACCGTAGATAATACACCCAACACACCGAGATCGATGAGCTGTTGATCCAATCGAGCAGGGCATTATGGTAATCTCAAACGTCTACCTGTTGATTTCTGCTGCCCTGTTGCTTATATATGTATATGATACAACATGACATCACCATCTCACCAGCTTACACTCTTCCCTGTCCTTCCGGAGCAGGACGGGTTAGGGCTCATGTTTCAGCTACTTCTTTAAACTAATCAATGGCGTCCTGAAGGAAACAACCTGCTCCTTACGCTTTTGCCCCCGTCTCCTCATCATATCATTGCCACCGCTGCTTTCTCGCCTGTTGTTGGCCTCCGAAAGTGATATGGGATGGTTAGCAGTGGTGCCATCGAGTTCAGTTATTTATTGCGCACTTCCTTTTTCTTGATGCTTCTCTATGGGGTAGGTCGTCTTCACATTCAGAGATTTTATTGTCTGGATGCCTGTTAACAGTATCGATGATTCGTCTGATCCATGTGTGGTGATTTGCGCCAGACTTACCGATCGCTGTCTCAAGTGTCATCTCCCACCCCTGCCCTTGTTTTCTTCCGTGGCTCTCTGCCCAGAGATTCAAGCGCTTGTTTCTCTGATTTCGTATGAACAGCTATCGTCGGGCAGCGTTCGGCCTCTTTAGGTGAGGATTGTCGTTCTCCGTTCCTTCCTACCCGTGAGTATGTATTCATGTCCCTTAGTTTCTCCTCCTCCTGCCGCTTTGAGGCTTCTTTTTCTTTTGTTTCCTATCTTGGGAGAAAATGTGAGCAAAGATTATCTGTTTTGTTTGTTTGAAGAATCTGGAACAAGTACTTGGAATCACGCTACTTATATTATGAATGGTTATTGATGACGGTGTTATATCTGGTGGATAGTAGTTTGCCCGATTCTATTGTCCGTGCTGATTTCCTTTTTTATGGGTAGTTTCTTTTTGTAGGTGGAGGTTGACGAGCCTTCTAAGAATCTCAAGTTCTGAACTATGTTTACTGCTAATGTTCAGGGTTCTAAAATGTTAAGACATATGCATACCAAGAGATCAGTTGTTTCTGTTCTCCTTTAAATGGATACGCCCCGTGTCGGTCGTTATTCAGCCTATTCTGCCAGGGAGAGGCATTCTCGGAGGTAAATTATTTATCAAGATGCCCCATTTAGACTTTCACATTGTTTAGAGATCGAATTCAACTTTTGTTTTATATTCAATCTATCTTGTTAAATTTCTTGACTTTACGAATCAAGTTTAAATGAATCCATCATGCTGCGAAAAATCTGATTGGTGTATACTTATCATTCTGCAAAACGTTGGCCATCCTTTTTCTCCTTTTTTGAGCAATAATGAACCCATCAACTTTTATTCCTATACATGAGAAGATGGCAACACAAGGTAGCAACTGCGAGGACAATTCAGATATATTGATAGTATACATATCTAGGTCGCTATGAGAGAGACCTTTTCAAAGTTGAAAAATGAAAAACCAAACTCAATTAAGTGGTATAACAGGTTATGGGCGAGCAGGAAGAATAGATGTGGTTCAAATTGAGACTCCACAGAAGAATATTTGCAGGCTTTCATATACATGCTTTTTTCTTGATCAAATAGTAGCAGGACCTCATTCATTTCATGCAACTGTAACTTCAAATGAATAGATATAAGTCCTATTGCGTCGGAACTAAAAAGGCATTAATGAAGGATCAGTGTGTTATTATAAATTCTTTATTGTCACAGTACAATTTGTAACTATAAGACTAACAGTAGTAGGCTGAGGCAACAATGCAAATTAGTATTTGCTGATATTACTGCTAATAGGAAAAGTGCTCTGCTTTGGTGCCAGATATTGTTAAACAATGGAAAGAGCTGTATGTTGGCTTAGAAATGTTGTTAATTTCATTAATCTGGTTGATTTATATGAGAAAGTTTACCAATTCCATCTTTTGTTGCTTCACCAAAGAGAGAAAATTTTCAAACTATACCAAGTTAATGGAATCTGATACATCTTTATACTTTTAACCTTTTACTCTTTAAACTGTTTAGAGGAGTCCTTTTTATATCCAGCAGGCTTTCTTTAGTGCTGCTTGCTGCTTTTGCAGTTGTAAGTAGACTTTGGACTACTGACCTGAACATATGATTTGTATTTCCAAGTTCTTGATTGGCATTCAATGTTAGTCAAAGTTGCTTCATGCAAAACATAATATGCATGCACAAATAAGTACCTATTTAGTTCTCTATTTCTTCTAGATAAACATTGATCAAATAATGTACATGATGGTAAGATCATTATTTGCACTATTTTGGCTTCTCTCTGGAGTAAAAATTAGTTGATATATTTATTCTTTCATGCTCAACCTTTTTTTGCTTTACGAGTAGTGTAGGGTCTTTCAATTAATTGATTAGTTATTTGTACAATTGCATGTAGTTAACAGGGATACTTACTTTTTATTTTATAATAATTTGCCTTTTTACTTTATTCTAGTTCCATGGTGTTAGTTATTTCCCATACAAATGGATTCTGCAATTAATTTTTCCAAGGACAAACTGTTTGCACCTTATATTTTACATTGAATGCAGAAATTAATATGAGTAATAGCCCTTTCCATTTCATTGCTCTCAAGCTTGTTTCAAACCTTGGCACCAAAAAAAGAAAAAAAAAAACCTTGGCACAACAAAACTAGTAAAAATGCTCCTAATTTACTCAGGCAAAAAATATGGCATCTTGTTAAGAATTTACTTACTGGAATCAAATATATTAAATTGGAATTTCCATCTACTACCTACAACTTGACATGTCTCTAATTTGCTGCAATAAAAGCAGTTCTATCTCTATGTTTGAAAACCTAAACTGTTCTATACTTTTGTTTAAAGGTGTTTAAGTATAATTAAGATCTCTTTTTACATTCAAATATTCTACATTGTTGCTTGCGGTAATGGTAAAATTTATGAACCCTCTTACATCCATTTTTTTTTTGTGGTCAAATTTTAGTGTTTCTGGAGTCTGTGAAGATATATTAAATATATCACCTCGGCTTTCCTACCATGGTCCTGTAAGTAATCCAATACGAACATCATATGACCATATCATCTTTTCAGTTGCTAGTTTCTTGTATATATTTCTGTTTATGTATCAGCATATGTTCTCTGGATATATACAGTGTTACAATCATTTTATTTTATGTTCGCATAATCTCTGTTTTTAAAGGTTTTTTATATACACAACTTAATTTTCTTGTGTACAATTTAATGTCCCTTTGCTTGAACAACCATTCTAATGCAAGGGAAAAGCAAGAGAGTTGCATTACAAGACTATAAGTCAGTAGATTTCATGAAAAAGGATATAATATCATCTGTGGTTGTTACCACGAAAGACCTGAATGATGGGAAATTATTTATATCAGCTTATCCCTAGTGACTGGGGATAAGAGATAATGTAACAGAAAAAATATTCAGTCTCCAAGCAAGTGCAACTCCTCGACTTATCCAACTTGTACAATCAAGAAATCTATGTCTTTTTCTAAGAATAAAAATTTTCTTCTATGCTTTTGTTAATATTGTCATCAGAGGAATCAGCTACCTGAAAGAAAAGGCATCAGAAACAGCAATTCATATCATAAGCCTCACTAGAAATTCATTTTTTGTCTAGGTAACAATATTAAGTTTTTTTGGCAAGGTACCATCGAATCATTTCTAGGAAGGGACAAGAAGTAGCTCTTAGTTTTCTTCTGTACGACATACAATGACACAACAGATAACACTCCCTAAAGTTATCTTTTATCTGGTTTGAAGGGCAAACTTGAAGGGAGAGGTTGTGCACAAGGGTTATAAGAAGAATAAAGAATGGAAAGAGCTGTGCCAAAGCGATCAGAAAGGAGGATACAAACATAAGTACAAAGGCAAAGGATAAGAAGACATGAAACCCTTTGTTCAAGTATCTCATCAAGCTTAGGATTGAGAAGTAGTAAGAAATTTATTGGATAAAGTTAAATGCAACTACAACAATTTAGAATAGTTCCAAGTTATCGGAAATTTACAGAATAAACCAGCAGGTTGAAATGGGGTCTAAGCTGTGCTAGGCACTGTATTGGCCATCATTTCGGCACTGAGTTCATGAACAAGTACTCTCCAAGATGCAAGGAATCTGCCTCTGCATCAATGGTATAATTTTCACCTCATTACGACGTTGTGAGCTTTATTTATCTCCTCGGATTGTCCAGAGAAAAACAAATATGAGTAGAAAAGAACATAAATATAATGAAGGAAATCCGAAGGAAAAAAAACTTACGAAAGTTCTCTTAAAATATGACTATCGATCCAAAGTTAAAGCTACAGTTAAAGTAATCATAGGCCATCATTTAAACCATGAACCATACGAAAAAGTCACAGTTAAGTAGCAATTGAGCCACTTTAATTTTTAGAATATTTGAATTTTTTTAGACACAAAGCATGTGATAGACGATCATGGCAAAAAGGATGAGCTTTTTGGATGTCCACTACCTTCATATCATAGAATATGGACAAAGTATCTAACCAGCTGACTTGACACATTGTCAACAAGATCTGATGGGAGGCACTTCTTTTTCTTGTCACTTACAAAGCTCTTATTTCCCAAGTTGGGAGATCAGGCTGCAAGTCATGGAAGCAGCCTCTCTCTATTTAGTGGTATGAATGCGTACATTAACCCTTCCCAGATCCCGCATTGGTGGGAGCCTCGTGCATTGCATTGAGTACAACTTTTTTTTATCACTTGATCCAAGGATTTCCCAATTGACGTGCTATTCAAGGATAGAAAGCTTTCCACATGGGGCAGATCAATAGAGATTCAGTTATATGATGTGAACATTTAATTACTTCAAATGCTTCTCATTTAATCTTATTTTGCTATATTGATTCGTTATCATGCAGGCTACTCACTTTGATAGAAGACCAGATTATGGGAAATCTTTCAGCTTTCAAGAGGTGACATCGGGTCGTATCTCCACCACATCTTCTGCTTCAAGTGAAACTCCACTCACAAAGGTTGTTCTAATCGTTGCATAACTGTCAGATGTCTTAGAAATGTACAGGTTATTCAAAGAAGATAATCATGTACCCTGAACTTTCACCATTTCTGATATTCTATGTGTCCAGCTGTATATGAAGAGTAACACATCTAGAGGTTATTTCCTTGTTTATCTCAAAGGGAAAGATGATACCATATTTTAACCAGTTGCTTTATTCTGTGAGCATAAGTGCATAACTACAAGTGATATGAAAATTTGCTAGTCACCAGTGCATAAAAAAGTAGAGAAGAGGATTTTGTGAATTGTATAACCCTCCTCAGTCGATCAATATTACAATATTTTTTTTCATGATTTTTATTACTTTTGGTCATTGGGCATGTTTTTTATATCCTGCAACTAACAGTAACCGTTTTAATTAGAACAGCAGACATGTGACTTGATTCCAGGTAGCTTTTTCTATGAATAGGGTTCAAGTCCATAAGACAGGTTAACTTCTAGCTTAACTTGATGTGGAAAACCTAGGTTTCAGCAGGTAAAGTGTTCCAGGATAAGCCTATTTTTATGGGTTAGGTAGTAGACTTGATCTACTAAGGAGTGTAAGGGGACCTGGTAAGAAGATCAGTTCAGGTTTGGTCAAATATTTAAACATTTTAAGGGCATCTCATGGTACATATGGAAGGCATGAGAAAAGAAGTCTGAACTGGCATGGATACCCTGACCAATCTGAAGCAGTTCGTTTGCTGCTGTTTTTGTTGCCTTTTCTTTTGAAAAAAAGTGCTGTTTTTGTGGTTATGGTGATGTTTATTAACATATTCTCTGATACAAATCGTCTTTTAATAACTTATATTCTTATTATGTTGGATCAATGTTACACGCAGTACTGTGTAAACATTACGGGACTTTTTTGTAAATGAATATAACAAACAGAATTTTTATCATCAATGTGCTTTGTTATCTATGACTTTACTGGTAAGGACTTTGATAGATCATTGCAGGGTTGTGGCTTGAATGTCACTTTCGCCACTTACTCTTTCCGAAGAAAAAGAAAAAAAAGAAGTGTTTTCTTATGCATGACAACAAATATGCACAGCAAAATGGTTTCTTGACATTGTTGACTAACATGTGACTTTTCTGCATGTTGTGCACAGTCTGCTGCAGAGTTGGTCAGAGAGATTTCTACCCTTGAGCTGGAAGTCATACATTTGGAACGACATCTGCTCTCGCTATACCGCACAGCTTTTGACCAATATCTAGTTAGCTCCCCTACATCAGTGTGCTATACCTCCAAACCTACTGCACAATGCACTGCAGGAAGCATGGGGCATGATGATGAACTACAGAAAGCACATGAAAAGAATGATGCTACCAATCCAGATGTATTATTTGACAAAGCATATTTATCTAAAAGCTTCAAGAGAATTGAGGAAGACCCTTTCAATTTCAGGCATACTGAACAATCTCATGTGTGTTACCCTAATATAGTAACAGTATGTGTTAGTTTCACTATTTACATTTAAGCTAATCTATCTTCATGAATCATTTGCACATATTTTTATTATAGAAATTCTAATATGGTTATCGTGTATAATTTGTTTCAAGCCATTAGATTCTTAAAAACTTTGTAAAACTTGCCATCATTGAGTTTATGAATTAGCTAGTTTGTTGGCATAGGGATATGCTGGTAACATTTTTCCATGGCACAACACTATGTATATCATGCTCATCGGCACGCGCTCATTTGCTGGTCGACACAGATAAAAAAATATAAAAGACAACTTTACTCCCACATTGGATGTGGGAGAAGAATTGAATAGGTTATAAGGCTAGCATAGTCTATTACTATCAATTTAAACCTAAGCATTTTTTTTGTTGATTAGGCACATAAAGTATCACATCCTTGATTTCTACGTTTGACTGTTTTCAGGGTTTTTATGTAAGAAATATAAACGAAATATATTCCATGTTAACACACATATCTGCAAACTATCTGTAGATTATGCAATCAGAAGTGCTGGAAAACTTTTTTCTAATTTGTGTTGCATTGCAGGGTAAAACCCGTTATATTTCTGGACATCGCTGTCTCGCAGATCATCTTGGTGCATCAATCACAGATCATGTACCTGAGATATGTAGTAAACTTTCCGAAGACATTGTCAAATGCATTTCTGCAATCTACTGCAAACTTGCAAGTCCACCTTCTCAAATTGTGGAACAATTGGATTCACCTACTCCATCAATGTCATCTTCAAGCACATTTTCTCCACAGGACCCTGGTGATAATTGGAGCCCTAAGTTGCACTGTGAAACTACAGCAAGACCCACTCGATATGAATCCTATAAAGATAAAAACAGTCCTTACAGTGGTATGATAGAAGTTCCACAGATATGTATAGACAGTGAAAGATTTAAATATGCCTCTAACAAGTTGAGTATCTTCAGGTAATCTATTACCTTGGACAACACCAAAGTTTTGCAAACTGTTGCTGCACCATTCTATGTTTCATATATGTAGCCTTCAAGCTACAACATCATATTTTAATGAAGTTAGTATAATTACATACACAAGATAACTATAGGCACTCTTTGATTTCTTAACACAATGGGAAAGAGGGAAAACAATTATCTCATTAAAGATCAAACTGTACCAATTTTGTCATACAGAATCTTCATCATAACGAGTTGCTTGTTTCTACTCGAATGAGTTGCTCAAAGTTTGTCTTTGCCTGAACTGTAGCTTATTAAACGTCAAAGAAAGTAGTTTTTTCTTATACATGTTAAGAATTAAAATGAGAAAACAAATGTCTATGTCTTTAATTACATTGTATGCCCCTTAGATCACTAATTCGATGCTTAGAGACAATGGACCCAAGAAAGATGGAACATGAAGAGCAACTGGCTTTCTGGATCAACATTCACAATGCATTGGTGATGCATGTATGTTTCTAAGCTTGATTCTGAAGATGAATTAGTCCGGTTCTTTTTTATGAATTTTTTATAATTCATATCATAATGTTAATGCGTTCTGTATTCTGAGATATCCTAGGCGTTTTTAGCATATGGGCTTCGCGAGAATCACATAAAAAGCACATACTCAATACTGAAGGTATGCATTTACACTTCTTGCAGATACATATCCTAGTAGATAATCCCTAATTTTCGAGATAAATGTATTTCAGGCAGCTTACAATGTCGGCGGACATTCAGTAAATGCTTATACTATTCAGAGTTCTATTCTTGGATGTCAACCCCATCGTCCATCTTTGGTATATTTCTCATCTTTATAATCCTTTCTTTATAGTTAAGGGTGGTACACATTCAAAGTCTAGTTTGGGTGTATTTTGCTTTTGTTTCATATGACAGGTTAGCATCCTGTCCAGTTCCTTATATTTGCTATTATTGATTAATGAATATATGGGATATGAACATGTATTCCTCAGTCAATTTCTTAAATTTAGTTGCATAAAATGTTGCTGAACTTTTCATCTGGAATTTTAGGAGTTAGATTAAGCAAATGAAAAATCAAAAGGCATGAACTACCTGAAACTCTTCCATTTTGCGAGGCCTTGAAATAGGTTTGCGAGTATATGTTCAGACAAACTCATATAAATACACCATTAGATGTTTTAGCTAACAATGAATGTTCATTTGAGACTACTGGCTGTAATAATTGTAGCAATTTTAACTACTCATGCTATACTAATCCTAGATAGTTAGGTATGAATGCTACCAACAAATGGACATTAAAAACCTGCATTAGAGCTTTTGCCCATTTCTCATCATATTGAATACCTCATCAGTCCTCACACTTCGGTTCAGTTGCCAAATGTATATATAGTTCATTATGGTCTACCAATTAAGGATGTACTCTGGCTACCTAACAGCTTCCAAGTTTTTGTCTATGGCTGTCATTACCAAGAACCTGCCTTCGGGATATGAAATTAAACATCATGCTGTGAACATGTCTCCTCAGCTTTCATAGATGATATCATCAGGATTTTGGATTAAGAGCCATAAAGCTGAAAAAAGTGTTATTATAGGTTGCTCAGATGACAACAATGTTCTGATGCAATATTTGTTATAGCGATAATAAGATCATCGGGATACTTGTAGGTCATGGCTTCATGCTGTTGCAATGGTGGTACTTGAGTATTTCATACTTACTAATACTTAATGTATTTATGCAGCATCTGAGCAAACTATTCGCCACAAAGCTATCATCAGGGAAAGATAAACACCCATACGCCCTTGACAGTTTGGAGCCGCTTGTTCATTTTGCTCTTTGTTCAGGATCATCCTCAGACCCTGCTGTAAGTTTGCATGGAAACTTCCCGAAATAATCTTATGTTGAGGTTTGTTTAAACTGAATGTTATGATAAATACGATTAATCTTCTTTTTCTTCTGCAGCTTCGAGCCTATACTGCCAAGAGTATCTATCAGGACCTGGAGGTTGCAAAAGCCGAATTCATTCAAGCTAATGTGTCTGTCGTAAAAGAAACCAAGATCATCCTGCCAAAGATCTTGCAATACTATGCAAAAGATGCATGTCTAGAACTTGTTGACCTTCTCAAGATGGTCTACGACTACATTCCAGAGTCCCAGCAGAAGTCCATCCAGACATGCTGCAAAAGGAGGCCTGACAAGTACGTGGAATGGTCTCCATACAAGTCATCCTTCAGGTATCTTGTGCATACAGATTTGGCGAAGCAATAGGTTGGTGTTATCTACCAACGATAGAAGCCCAAATAATACGCTTGATGTGTGATGTAATCCTCCATCATAAAAGAGGTCATGAGCAACATTGCTACCGTTGTGTGGAAGTACGTGGTTGGTGTAGATGAACTGTGGGTGGCTAAGCGCGGTGTGCTTGGCATGGACGAGTGCTGGAGGAGGTTCCACTCCGTCGTCCTCAGGTGCCAACGAGAACAAGGCCTTGTTAGGCGCACTCGGTGCATCGCATTGTGCAGTCTTTCGTTGTCTAAGCGTCTCCATTGCTTCTTTCAAGCAAGTAATGGAAAATGGTCAAACAGCAGTAGAAAGTGGGATTATATTGACTTGTATATACGTATGTCATCTGGAATCACGACAGTAAAATTATCTTTACAGTTATATCTTGGTGAGGGAAAAGAAGCACATGAAATTAGAAATACCAAAGGAAGTTTGATGCGCGATGCTTAAAAGATGGGAGTAGATCATTTGTTTTCTACTATCATAGTTCCAATCGTGCATGGGATAATATTGGTAGGATTTTGACGTGCTCAAGAGACCGATGGAGATTTTGAGTTTGGTTCTTGGCGTGAGTTTCTCGCATGAGGCTCGTACTACAGAGATGAGCATCGGAAATGCACAAGTTTGAGATTGAGCTATATGAGCTGGGGGATAGAGAAAGAGGGAGAGGCTCTTGGTTAGAGAGGGTAACTTCTCAACCTCTTTCTTTTCTTGTCTTATTTCCTTACAAATGCTTTAGGTGTGAAGGAAATTACTACATATGGTTAACAGGAGATTCCCTGTAGCATTTGTGATGTCAGAGGTTGTTCTCTACTTTAGCATGACTTATGTCGTTCAGGACGATTACAAGAGTAGAAGTGACCTATAATAGAAAATGTCATGATTCCCAATAGCATTTGTGATGCTTTAAGTGTGAAGAGAATTATGACATTTGTAATGACAATAGAGATTTTGTCATTATAATTAGGGATTGGCCCACATGAGCTAATAAGACAGGTTAGCTGTTTTGTGAAGTTATTATAGTAAATTATCTCATGATTTTTAAATGACATGTCTAAGTCTACGATGAATGCGAGATAGGAATGTTCAAGTGGATGTCAATGTACTAGAATTAATGTCTACTAAAACGTTCTAAACTTTTTAGATATTCTTTGCAATCATTAATTTTAATTTTTTAATCATTATTAGAGTCCATAAAAAAAATATAGAATCAGTGTATGTTTTCTTAATGATAAAGATATATTTTATATTAAATATGTTAATATATTTTGTCATATATTATTACTAGGATTGGGAAGTATTTTTGGAAACTTCAGAGGATTCAAACTAGTTGGATGAGTTTAAATTCGATTCAAATTTCTTGAAAGATTAGAATTAGATTTAGGATTAAAGATTCAAGTGAGAAGAGGAGTCTTTAGTGAATTATCACTCATAATATCTCATGTATATCTAGGTTTTAATGAGAGAGTAATAAGATACAATGAAATACTTTGGGTTTCTAAAATTTATTTTATAATAATTGATAAAATTAGAAAGGCTATTGAATGACACACCCAGTATTGAAGAATCAAAAAATTTGAAATTATAGTGTTATCACCAAACATAAAAGAAGTAGTTGGATAAATATCAATCTATGGAGTTTGAGTCTGTTAATCTCTCAAGTTTCCTTTGTCTTTGCAATAATAATAATTATCCTCTATTGATTTTATCTCACTCACATGAGAAGATTGAAAATAGTTTATTAATTATAAATCACACTATAATGATCATATAAGTTAATGATTTGTTTAAATTCTCTAATTTATTCATTAATACCAGCATCTAAATGTAAATAATCATAATAAGTACCTAAATAATCATGCAAACCATCTAAATGTTTTTCCTAATGATCACTCGAAATATCACTACAAATGGAAACACATCCATTAAAAGATCAAAAAAAATTTGTAACCCTTTTTTCCTTCTTTATAGAACTTATGAATAGTGTGTGTGAGAGTGATCTTTGTAAACACATATTGTAATAGGATTTAAAGTGTTTTGATACTAATTAACAAAACTCAAAGTGAGGTATTCTATTGGAAACAAAATTTGTTAATTCTTATCTATTTTTTTCAAGAGAAAAATGAAATACTTAAGAAGGATTAGTTAAGTATCTAGAAGTTTGAGTTTGGCTATTATCAAGATCCGCTTGAGCAGGATGTTTTTCCTTGATCTACTTTCTAAAGGTCATATATGTATCTCCTTCTTTAAATTTCAAAAGTTAAGAGTAATAATTACATATTACATGAAATGAACCTTCAGAATTACTTATATTCTTGAAATGTAGTATGAAGATATTTGACTTGATTGTTTTTGTTGTTACATCTACTTCTTCCTCTATGTTGAAATGTTGGCATTCAAATTTCTCCTCTATGCTTGTTGAGGTTGAAGGCATTGAACTTCCACTTGCTATTATAATCGGAGAGAGCATTATAGTGATATTATTCTTGTAATTAGAGAAATCATGAGAGGTTGTTTTTGCAATTAGAGAGTATAGAGAGTATGGAGATTGCTATTGATTTGGTACGAAGAAGAATGGAATAAATAACAGGGTATTTATAATTTTTTAGATTTTTATAAAATACCCTTCTAATTGGTTGTTATTTAACTATTGAAATGGACAAAATTATCTTTTTAATTTTAAAAATTAATATATATTTAAAATTTTAAAATTTTAAAAATATCATCCCCTCCAACTAGTCATTTATTAAGTGATTCAAAGGGATAATATGGTCATTTTCTCCTCAACATTGCTCCTATCACATTGAAATTGAATTACAGTATAAGTTATGGCTGCTTAAGCTGGATCAAAATATTAGTCATGAGACATCAGGCCAGAAGGGAGGGTATAATGGAGTAGGGAAGAATGTTGACTAAACCTATCCTCAAAAGTCGACTCTAATTCGATCCAAAATTATAAAATTATTGATCAATTTTAATTCTAAGTTTTGAATACTTTTTTATTCCGGTTTACTTTTAATTCAATCCCAACCGTGATCACAACCAAGTGGAACCCTAAATGCCACTGGACAAAAGAAATGAGAAGGGTTGACAGGCGACCAATCGGGTTCGATTCTCAACCTTTATCGATGAACCCAATAACATCTTTGCTAGTCTCTCTCTCTCCTCGATGTTGCCCATAGCTGTTGTGACCACTCCCAACTCTTCCTTGTTTTTTGGGAGGCTAATTATATATTACTTATTATAGTTAGTTACCTTTAGCATATCGGTCCATACACTTTCAAAAGTTATATTGGGATCCTTATACTTACGAAAGTAAAATATTTGATATCGTTTCTTCTCATGCCATTGACTCTATTGTCATATGCAAAAAATGACGCTAAAATAGAATTCAAAAATAATTTTATAGTGCTATTATCATATATAATAATTTTTTCTTTTATAACATCTATAAAAGCAACAGTCAAGAAACTAACAATTCTATAATAGTTGACGAATGAGGAAGAGATAGGATCACAAGAGAGAGAGTCTTTTTTTACTCTATTTTAGTTTTTTTTTTGTTACATAACAATACATGCGATATTTTTATTAACAGAGTCAATGATGTGAGGAAAAATAAGATTAAATATTTTACTTTTATAAATATAAAAAATTTAATATAATTTTTGAAAATATAAAGATATAAATACTAAAGATATCTAATTATAAGAGAGAATATATAATTAACCTCTCTTAGGAAATATCTCACCATCGAGCCTAACACCATCGACTTTGTCATCTATAGAGGTAATTACAAATTATCCCCGGTAGTTAACTATGATTAGTATCTTGATCTCTATACTTTAAAAAGTAGCATTGGGGTCCATACACTTGTAAAAGTAAAACATTTAACACCAAATCTCCTTACGTTATGAACTTTGTCGACGAAAAATATCCCATGTGTTGTCAAGTGTAAAAAAGGCATGAATGAAAAGGATAAAAAAATAATTTTATTATCTTTTAAATTATTAATTTTATATAAACTTATTGCCTTAACCGATTTCCTCCTCTCTTCCACATTCCAATTTGCTCGTTCGTTGCCCATTGCTCGCCACACCTGCTCGTTCGTCACCCACCGTATTTGCTTGCCCATCGCCCCTCTTTCTAACCTACTAGCCCACCACACCTCTTCCCAACCTGACTGACGATGACCTCGTCGTTCGCCTCGTCATCCTTGCCCAGGCTGACGACAATCTCATCATCCACCTCAACCTCACCCTCCCCTATCAAATCGGTGTCCCGATGGGTCTTGATGAATCGAAGCATGAGGACGACGAAGAGGAGGAGGCTGCCTCTCGATCTTGTGAAGGGCGATGGCCGGGGCGCCACCTCAAACCAGTTTCCTCCTCCCCTCCGCTTTCTTGAGGACCTATTGTTGCTTCTCTTTCTTGAAGACCCAAACAAATTTGCATTATGGGATTCAATTCATCCCTCCGAGAGCTTGATGAACCAAATGCTGAGGATTAGCCTGGCTGAGTTTTTATAGTTGATGTAGGTTGTTTAAGAATGAAAGAGATTAGATTTATGGTTTGCTACATTTATGTTACTCACCAACTAGACTACCCTCTTGAATCCTTTCACTTTTACATGGCTGATGGATTAGAAAATTATTTGAGTCGTGCCAACATTGTCAATGTAAAAGAGAGACACATAAAGGATGTTAACTCATGCAGATTCCCTCCATTTTAATTCTTGCAAAGAAGCATTTAGCTTTTCAAGTTTATGAGTTTAAAGGAATAAAAAGAGGAGCATGTATATTTCTTGCAAAGACTTTAATGTGGAATTTATAACATACATATGGCTGTGAGAATGCCAGCTTAGAAGCTTTATTATTTCTTATTAACATAGGGTCTTCTTATACTCTATTTCAAGTAACTGAAGATAGAGAAAGCTTTATCTCAATTTCTTTTTGGGTTTGGAATTAGTCCAACCACTTACATCATATAGCTCTTAAAAACTGATCAATCTTGCAGCCAATTATCAAATTAATCATGAATTATGAGTTCTTTCACAACCCAGTTTATATGCAAAGAGTTATCTTTTGTACTTATTTTCTTTAATAACATAAGATGCAATCATTTCGAGATAATGTACAAGTTCTTCAGCATTACTGCAAATCACTTAAATATATTAGCATGAGATTTAGAGGGAAAGTGGAGTCATGTCTTATAAGCCATTATAAGAAATAACTTTTTATTGATGAAAAAAACTTGTATGCTTATTGGATCATGAACTTTGCCATGTCTTATTGGAGTTTGACTCAATGGCAATTTCCTATCAATCTCCTATTTCTATTGAAAGTTGTCTACCTTCAGAGATGGCACCTTCTGCTACATCTGCAGCAAAAATTATAACTAAATACAATATAATAATCTGCCCAAAAAATCTCTATTTATTATTCCTAATTGCACACCAGAATATCAAGAATGATTCATTTAATCCTCACAATTTTGGAGCTTTGACTGCACGAAGTAGATTGATGAATTTGTCTATGTATCTGGAAAGCTTCATAATAGTGTAGCATATAAGTACAGATATATGAAAGTACGATTAAGATCCATTTTAGTTATTATGGTTTTAGCTATAAACCTCTTGAGTTCTTATGATTTGCTCGTGTCTAAAATAATCTATACATTTAAAAAAATATAATATATAAGTTCCTTCCGTCAAGTCTGAGTTAATAGACGTTAGAGTCTGCTTACATGATATGCTAATGCACAATAAATCATTAATATAATGACACATGTAATTTAGGGTTAAGGTCCATTTTAGCCCATGTGGTTTTAGCCATGGACCTCTTAAGCCCTTATGATTTACTCGTATCTAAAATAACCCCTACATTTTAAAAAACGTAGCATATAAGCCCCTCCCATCAAGTATGAGTTAACATACATTAGAGTCTACTTACGTGGCATACTAACTCACAATAAACTATTAATATAATAACATATAATTGAAGTTAAAAAAAACTAAGATCTCCATCAATGGTGGGAGAAGACGTCATCATGGAAGCGGTCGCCAATAACAGTACTAAGCTGCTGTTGCCTAATAGGGTGTCATACGCACGCAGCCACTCTCATGCTGACAACGAGCTCAGGAGCTTCAAGTTGTCACTTGTTAGCTCGAGGGTGCATGCCACCAAGTCACCCACTATGGTGCTGCCCACCACCATGAACGACACATGCTCCAATTCCAATAAGTACCACCATACCTTATAAGCCACCTCCCCTACGAAGTATGACATCACGAAGAAGGAAAGCAAGTGGAAGAAGTGGTTGAGCTGGTCCATGTAGCCCTCTTGCACCTGCTTAATGCCTTGACTAGCTTGTCGAGGAAGAGGAAGTGGTGGAGGTCATAGCAATGGACAAAGACAGAGAGGCAAAGGTAGGAGAGGTCGAAGACAGAGGTGAGGGAGAGCTAGACCATCACGTTGTAGGCACAACGGGTGGGGGCGCAGGAGAGGATGAAGTGGGTGGCGATGGGGATGAAGACGCCTAAGAGGAGGCAGAGAGACCGGGAGACCACTACGTGCTTAGCGTCGAATTGGTCGACGCACATCCATCTGAGGCAAGACCAAAAGCTCTTGAGTTTGTCATCAGCGTGGGAGAGGCTACATGCGTACGATGCCCTACTAGGCAACAATGGCTTAGTGCTACTGTTGGTTGTCACTTTCACGACGACACCTCCTCCCATCATTGATGGATGTCTTAGTTTTTTTTTTTTAACTTATAAGTTTTTTTAAAATTCTCTCGATAGAGACATCGACATAATTAGACAAACTAGTGTGCTATATACCCATCTATATGATGGAGGTAGCTGGTCTCATAATTGCATATGTGGGGACATTAGGATATAGTGTAGGTGCTTATTGGAGAATGAGTTCACTGAATAATCCGCTTATGGAATGTTGGTTAGTTAATAATACCTCATCGCCATATAGCGATTTTGTAGTCATAATTATGTGTATAGTCCTTAGACTTGAGATATCAAGGATACCTTATATGAGTACTCCACTCTTTGATACTAGACTTATAGGTTTGGAAGTTTTAAATCTACCATAGTCGGTCACCGGGAGTGGTAGCCAATCTTACAAAGGCAATTACGCATTAATAGAAGATCTTTCACTCTCGGTATCATGAGAGGAATATCCAAGTGCTCTCACGAAAGCAAATCCCTAGCTAGGGTCAATCGGATCATGATGAATATGATAAGCATGAGATTCTGATTGAGGGAGGAGTTCTTTAGGAGAATCCGATTAGCATAAGACTCAGATAGATTTCGTATGGGCCTGACAGCACCATGCTCAATATATAATCTTTGAGATATTAGATTGATGAGAGACTAAAGATATACGGTAATCGAGGACAGACAGGTCCAATGAATTAGATCATCTTGTACCATCTAAGGACTATAGTGTAGTGGTCTATACGTTCATAGTTAATGAGTTGAGTGAATTATTATGGGGATAATAATTTACTAAGTCAAAAAGAGTTCTAATAGGTGAATCTCATAGCCAGCTTGATATTGGACCAAAAGGGTTACACACATATAGTGGACAATGCGACAAATAGAGGATCAGATATGAGATATCTAGTAAGTCCCTATTTTAATGGATCCTTGGGAGAGACCCAATAGAGCTTAAAATGATTATTGGCTGGGGATCCAATATCCATTGAGCCAAGGGTTATTCCTCTCATCACGTGCCATCACTCAAGTGATTGGCTTGCAGGATACCTATGACTAACAATCTCTCACTTGACCTAAAGCCAATTACCTACGTGTCTGATCCCCATCAAACCCTTGTGATGTTTAAATACAATATGAGACAATAACTTTGTTAGTGGATCTATGATGTTATCTTCAGATGGAACTCTTTCCACTACTACAACTCCTCGGGCCATGATCTTTTTGATCAGTTGGAACCTCCTCAAAACATTCTTAGACTTTTGATGAGACTTGAGTTCTTTCGCTTAAGCAATCACCTCGTTATTGTCGCAATATAAGGGAATTGACTCCTAGCTGCCCGACACTGATAAGATCATGAATGACACTAAGAGGGGGGTTGAATTAGTGCTATAAAAAACTTTTGACGATTTTGAAAAGTTATGTTCGATGAAAACCAATATCAAAAGTGAGCTTGACTTAAAGTAAGTATAAAGTGGAGTGTGTAGCATAATCAGAAAGCAACAAATGTAAACATCAAAAGAAAAGAGCACACCAGATTTATAGGCCAAAGATCAACTACCCTCTTACAACTCTTTCTCCTTTTCATAGGTTTAGGAGAAAACCTTTACAAGTCACTCACTCCTCCCTTAAACAGAAATCTAAACTTAGAACAAGAGGAGGGAAACTCTCAAAGGATTACAACAGCGTTTTCTCACGTAGATCATAAGTTTTTGTTCACTTTTCATGCTTTATCAAGTAGGAAAGTGTGGGGTATTTATAGGCCCCAAATGACTTCAAAAATGGAGCCAAAAAGTGTCTCATCCTGAGTTTTCGGGGTATTGGTGGTACCACCGCTAGTACTAGGTGGTACCACCACCTGCTCCCCTGACAATTGGCGGTACTATCACTAGTCTAAGTGGTACGACTACCTAATAAAACCTCGAAGACTGGGCTCTGGCGATACCACTTCCTAACTATTGGGAATTCTTGGGGGGGACATCACATGCGCTATGGAAGAACAGAAAATAAAATCTCCAATTCCCAAAGATATGTTCGTCGTTGTATGAAGATTGGTGCACAAAATTTGTGAAACTTAAAACTGGATATAAGATAAATTATGTTACATAGGGAGATCGTATATCCCTGAATCCTTATAGATCTCTAGGAGAGGGTGAAGGAGGTCAAGCGCTCTCCTCTCTAGGTGATCCACACAACAGGGCTACGACAACGCTCCTCAAAACTCCAAGTATATTCTGAGGTGGAGAGGGGGAGGAGAATAGGAGAGGCAAGCAAAAGGCTCTAGCCTATGAACCACTGATTCCCTCTTATTTATAGAGGTCTCATGTCAACTTAACCCTAATAGATCTTGCCCTATTAGATATTGGATCTCTATCCAACTACCAAAGCCTCTTAGATTAGTGGATCTCTATCCAATAATCTCTTATGGGTACTTATT